>JAXIVJ010003576.1:0-7500 GCA_036785665.1 Chirona hameri
GCAATATGGCGCAATAGACAGTTTATAATGATATATGCACATATGAGACAAGGAGAGGGAATAAAGTCTTTTTTGCAGAGACGTGCTCAGGAATCGAAAAAAGGGAGTCTTGCAAGGAAAGAAGGAAACTAAGATGCATGGGCATACCATGACATAACATAATGCAGTTTTCGGAAGAAACACGCACCATTGGGTACTCTACGAACGATTATAGGATAATAGGCGACTCCAGGTAGGGTAAAAAGGGGGTCAAAAATGTGATTTGAAGTTGCAAGTGAAATAGTCATTGTTGACTAGTTAGTATTGTAATAGCGGAAAATATACCTATTAAAAGGTATTTGTTGGCGCTCCGTTTTTGGGGAGCGCTCTGACGGTGTTGGGGGGATGGAGGAGCCCCTCCCCTCCCCTCCCCGGTGGCCGGCCCCGCCGCCGCGCCAGCCGCGCTCGGGCTCTGGGACGCTGGCTCGGGGTAGAGTGGGGGAGGCGCCCAGCTGATCGCGCCGCCGCCCTGTCCTCCCTGCTCTCCCCCTCTGGCTACTGCCGGGCGGTGATGGGCAATTTTCGCTGCTAGCAAGTACTGGTCGCCGCGCGGTCTTGGTACTTGTCGATATTTGTCAATGTTATCGGTTACTTTTGTTATCGTTTAGTATTATTCGCACTATGCGAATTTGATGTATTGTTCGAGAAATGTTTTCGTCGTGGTCAATGTGCGCTGGACTTTGTTGGCAGGATTGTTTATTTCCGCGCTTGCAATTCGAGTACCAGAGAAAGAGAGAAAGAGATGGGCGAGCGATCCGTTCAAGCTGCCATTGCTTGTTGAACCGGTCACATGGACGATTGCCGCGTTGCGGCGCTAGTTTGTTTGCTTTGATAATTGAATAACTACTCATCTTGCCTGCTTTGGAGCGAGAAAGTCGGTGGGTATAACTCTACGTGCATTGTGGTTCTTATTTTGCACATATTCCATGTATTCTCGTGTTTCGTTCTGCATTCCTCTGTTATTGCTGTTTTGGGAGTTCGTCCCTTACCTATTCGTTCTCACATTTTGCAGAAACCATTATTACACAATACATACGAAGAACGTGAATGCGTTTCAACCATCGTTCGAGGAGCAGGCGAGAACAGTATTGTATCTACGAAAGTCATGCAACACATGTTTCATGGATGCTTTTACGCGTAGAATTCGATAGTGATAGCAATTTTACCACCTGACTTCAGTTACGTGAAGTTAGTGCCAAGTTCAGGTCAAGTTCAGGTCACTGAAGGTCAAAATTTGAAATGGATAAATGTAAAAGAAAAAGCATGTTTCTATATCAGTTGTATCTTTAAAAAATACAGTGCTGGCATTTATTTGTCTGTATCTGGTCAATAAAAGCCAAAAAACGCAATTTCAAAATATGACGACATGATTTACTCATACTTCAAATATGCCATGCCAGTCAAAAAAGATGATATCGTTTTGAAATTGGGTTTGGTAGTTGCCCATATGTCGTTATCTGACATATATTCCGTTTTTTTAATGTCTTTGGAAAATTTGATTTTGTGGGCATTAAAAAAACAAGCATTTAAAAAAAAAATGGGGTAAAAACACAATTTTCGAAATTTCGAGGTAGCTGGTTTGTAGCCCTTGCAATTTTCTACCTTAAGCGTTTTTTGATTGCATTTTACTTCAAATGTGGCATTTGTACGGCTTGGCAAAGTTTAGCTCATTTTTGTGTCAAAATCGTGTTTAGTGAGTCACTAAATTCACTATATCTCGACAAATTTCTGACGAAATTGCTTAAAGGGAAATAATGACCTTTTGATTTTGTTAGCAACAATTTCTTAGGCTACCGTTATGGTTTTAAAATTATTTTATTTAAATTTAAGAATTAAATAAAATTATTCCCAAATTCAAAGTTATAAGTTTGGAAAAAATACAAAACAAGTACCTTGTGTACTTCATGAAGGTCATTGCCAAATTCGTCCTTCCCAACCATTGTTTACATCGAGTGCGGCATTTTTGGAGGCTCTGTGACGTTTCCGATCGAACTGAGCGCTGCTCGGACACACGCTAGTAGCGCTAGTAGCGCTTTCGTTCCCCATGGCAACCAGGCGTCAGCCAATCAAAAGCCAGAAAGGGAATACGTTCTGGCTTTTCATTGGCTCACGCTGGTTGCCATGGAGAACGAAAGCGCTACTAGCGTGCGTTCGAGCAGCGCTCTGATCCGTGAAGCAATCCGTGAAGCATACGTGATGCATGACTATCAGTATAAGTCATGAATAACAACAACATGCAAACTATACCAACTCGAATAAAATAAGGGCGGAATGAATTGAACCCCAGGCAAGCTAGTATTCGCAAAGCACTCGGCACTGCGCCACAATAGCAAAAGGTGAGGGAAATGCATATTGGATACAATATTATTACGTCACAAGTTTCTGAAGTGTCAACTACTATGAAATATAGTGATAAAATACCTTTAATAATGATTAACAAGAAAATTCAAACTTAAAACAATAATTTGAATAAGTCTTTAATTAGCTTTCAACTCAAAATCAGATATATTTTGCAATGCTACACAAGCTTTCAACTCAAAATCAGATATATTTTGCAATGCTACACAAGTTTAGATGCATGTGAGGCCTGGAATGTTTTCAAAGCTAGATTAAGCCAAATTCAGAATCGGCATATACCCCTCAGGCACAAACGTAACAGAACCAAGGGCAAACCAGTTTGGCTTACCCCAGAAGTAAGGAGTGCTATACAAGCTAAAAGAAGTGCATTTGGCATTTTGAAGGGATCTTCAATAGATATAAATCAGAAGGCCTACCAGAATGCAAGAAATTCAGTTAAGAAAAAGGTCAGAGCAGCTAAAAGGGCAAAGGAACTTGATTTAGCTAGACATTGTAATGCAGATAGTAAGAAGTTCTACAGTTTTTATAAGTCCATTATAGGTCCATTTAACCCTATTTGTAACAGGCTCCTGGCTACCCCTATTTGTAACAGGGGGGGGGGGGGGGCGGATTCCGCGCCCCCCCGGAGATCTCGAGATCTACCCGTCCGATTTTCAAAAATGAAACAGTGTTTGGTTCCTCTCAACACGATCTACATTTCTAAATAATAAAAATATCTAAATTTTGGATAGGGGGGCAACAGGGGGGCAAAAACTACAAATTTTAGTGGTATTTTTGATCCGACATAACTTTCAGGTTTATCGACCGATTTGAACACAACTAATAGGAATCGATAGAGATTGAATTGGAAATTGATATATGACGGTGAAGTTGGAAAATTCAAAAACCATAGGCGTGTGCAGGTCACTCAATATGGGGGTGAAGTAAATGCGTAATAAAACCATTTGTTATGTTATTTTTTTGATAAATGAAATGGTATGTGATTGTGACATTAGACAAAACGGTTATACATCATATTTTTTTGCCATAGGCGGTACCAGGTTAGTGAAAAAGGGAGGTAAATTGGGAAAAAAATATTAACCGCAGACAAGTTGCTACCCAGCACTATAAATATGTTACTGATCGTAGATAGTTCCTTTTTACATGTTGCACTTCATCATAGGCGTATCCAGGATCCAAACTGGGGCGGCGCAAGACATTTTTAAAAGTATATTATCCGCTATTATGATACTAACTAGTCAACAGTGACTATTTCACTTACAACTTCAATGACATTGCTTACCCCCCTTTTTACCCTACCTGGACTCGCCTATTATCTTATAATCGTTCGTAGAGTAGCCTGTGGTGCGTGTTTCATCCGAAAACTGCAGTATGTTATATCATTGTACGCCCATGCCTCTTAGTTTCCTTGCAATAATATGACCCCCTTTCTTCCATTCCTGAGCGCGCCTCTGCCAAAAATGACTTTATTCCCTTTTCTGGCCTCATATGTGCATATATCATTATAAGCTAAACGTCTATTGCGCCGTTATCGCTGGCATATCGTCATCTCTATGCCAGTCACCCCCCTTTTCATGTTCCTGAACACGCCCCTGAAACTCTATATGTAATAAATTATGCAAATATTGGAAGCAGAAGCTATCCTCTTAACATCTTGATAGCTATAAATGCCCTTTACATCGCTCTATTGGTTTCCCGCCAAGCATTGAATACTTCCTGGAAACCCCCCCCTCCCCCTTTTCAAGCCCCTGAAACCGCCTCTGCCATGCAATTTTTGTGATATTTCATTAACTACATTAACTAATTTGCACTTGTTTCAATCACCGTAAACCGATGTAACTCATTTATACTTGATGCAGTTAGAAGAAAGAAACCGTGAAGATCGCATTTCCGTATTATCGCCAAATTTTCGCCCTCCGAACCCACCCAAAACTGGGCCCTGGAACCGCCTCTGTTGAGGTTAAGAACTCAAAATTTTTGACTCCAAATGCGGTATTCAATTCTATGAAAAGTCCGGAAAATTTCATGGCCCTGCTGTCAGCCGTTCTGGAGATATCTGCGAAAAACATGAGGGGGGGGGGGCGGAATCCGCCCCCCCCTGTTACAAATAGGGGTTAAGGTAGATGATGCGTTAGTTAGCAAGGACAGTGAAATGGTTGAAGTGCTTAATGATCAGTTTCAATCTGTCTTTACTATCGAGGACCAGAGTAATATTGCAGCACTTCAGCCTGAGCCAGAGACAGAGGAGACTGACTATAGGAGAGCTAGGTGGCAATAAGTAGTGAACTTGTTCTAGAATATCTAAAGAAAGTAAGGCCTGACAAGGCTGAAGGACCTGATGAAATCCATGCTAGACTTTTAAGGAGAATCTAAAAGGGAAGTTGTCGGTTCCATTAGCCATAAATATTTTCTAAATCACTCGCAGATAGTAAAATTCCACTTGATTGGAAAAGAGCAAATGTTGTTCCTATTCATACAAAGGGGAGATAGAAGTAAAGAGGAAAACTATAGACCGGTTAGTCTGACCTCATTAGTCTGCAAGGTCAAAGATATCAATCATCAAAGATAATATTGTTGCATTCTTGGAGCAAAATGAACTCATCAAGCGATACACAGCATGGCTTTAGGAAGGGCCGTTCTTGTTTAACTAATCTTCTGGAGTTTTTGGATGTTGCAACAGATAGCTTTGATCAGGGTAAACAGCTAGATGTAGCTTTTCTTGATTTCAGTAAAGCATTTGACAAAGTCCCCCATACAAGACTGGGGTTGCAACTTAAAATTCATGAGATCAGGGGCAAGATTCTGGATTGGATAGAGAAACGTGGCTTTCAGGACGCCAGCAAAAGGGTTATATTGAATGGGTGCCAATCACAATGGAAGGAGGTTCTCAGTGGGGTTCCACAGGGCTCAGTCCTGGGCCCATTGCTTTTTATAATATTTGTGAATGCAATTGAGAACAGTTTAGACAGCAAAGTCTTGAAATTTGCAGACGATCTAAAAGTTGTCAGGATTATTAGAGGAAAACATGATGAGGATGTTTTTCAATCAGATCTGGACAAGCTAGTTGAGTGGTCTGAAGCATGGCAGATGAAATTCAATTTGAGTAAATGTAAGATTATGCACGCTGGACGGGGTTAGCAGTAAACATAGGTATGAAATGGGTGGGGCAGAAAATGGAGCAGATTGAAAAGGAAAGAGATTTAGGTGTCGTGGGTAAACAATAGACTATCAGCGTCAGACCAGGTTTGTAGAAGCTAGGAAAAAAGGCACTAGGGGCCATTAACAGAAATGTTTCCTACAAGAGTGAAAAGGTAAAAACAAAACTGTATTGTGCATACGTTAGACCACATTTGGAGTATTGTGTACCAAGCCTGGTCTCCAACATAATGAGAAAGATTGCTGGTTGTTAGAAAGAGTTAAAAAAGGGCAACAAAAATGGTTAATTGGTCTTGGTAGTTTACCTTATGAAGATAGATTAAAGAAAATTGGGTATGTTTTCCACTTAGATATAGAAGGCTTAAGAGAAGATCTAATTGAAGTCTTCAAATTTGTAAATGGTCAGCAATTCTGGATATTTAAAGGGAATGTTTGAGTTCAATAGGGAAAATCGAGGTAGAGGTCATCAGCATAAACTCATTATGAAACAAAGTAGGACTAGGCTACGACAGTCATTTTTCAGTAGAAGGGTTGTAGGACATTGGAATATGCTACCAGGGGATGTCGCTGATGCAGTGACACTTGCTTCCTTCAAAATTATATTATATAAATACTTTACAGAGAAGGGATTAGTTCATAAATACTCGTGGGATTAGCCTTCTTTTATGCAGGTAGAGTAAGGTGATTTGAAGGGGCGAGACTGGTGGAGGGGGGGGGGGAGAGGGGGGTGCAACCTCGGGTGGGCCCCAGAGGCTCTTTGTTGCACTTTTCTTTTATGTCTTTATGTCTGTTTAAGAATGGCACCAGTGACGTCATTAACAAAGCCTGCTACGGGACTTGGGTATACTAATCAGGAACAATTCGCCCCAATGGTTAAGTGCGCCGAGAAGCATGACAATGACATAGTAAACAAATCGCCGACGCTAAATAGGTCGCCGTCGATGTGCATAGATGAGCTTCCGATTTAATTGCCAATTTTGTGTTATTGTTTGTTAGTTTTTTGGGGAAAAATTCTTATTTTTCATGATAATATAAAGCATAGTGTTATATACAGCCACAGACAAATTATACAATACTCCTAATGTTGAAAACAAATGAATCGATTTGCAAAAATTGAGGGTCGCAACCACTAACTATACCGTTGATGTGCATCGATGAGCTTCCGATTTTATGGCCACTTTTTCCAATCGCTGTTAGTTTTAGAAGATCGCCGGGCATATAATCACAACAAGCAGAACGCACAATATATTTTCCACTCCATTGCGTAAGAAAACAATACGGGAAAAGCCCTCAGTTTGATGAGGACCAAAAGTACTTGCAAGTACCGGTCGTTAAAAGTGTGGAACGCTTATCAACTTTAACATGA
This sequence comes from Chirona hameri, assembly GCA_036785665.1. Lineage (NCBI taxonomy): Eukaryota > Metazoa > Arthropoda > Thecostraca > Balanomorpha > Balanidae > Chirona > Chirona hameri. Next base: position 6,920 of record JAXIVJ010003576.1, read on the forward strand.
AATATCTTTCGGTAGGAAAGTTTTCATGCAAAATGTGATGAATTTACAATACATTTTGGTCTCGTCTGGCGATTTCAAGTGCTAACTCCATTTTTGTGGAAAAAGGTCATTATTTCCCTTTAATGTCTGCACAAAAGGTGTAACAATTATGCCCGGAGAGGTACTGAAAGGTTGGCGTCGATATCTGCATTAGTTGTTGAGATATTCTAAATATTCCCAAGGGATCTAAAAAGCCCCCCCCCCCCGTGACTCGCGGGTTAAGAACGTGCTTAACTTTCGCCCCTAAATTCCGAATGCGAACGTAAATTACGTGATGGAATGGCACGGGTCAAAGCACAGGCAACACGGTTTGCTTAGCCAAGGACTTCGATTTTGGAAGTAAATCCAGTGAAAGGCCGGTAATGCGATCGGGGCATTGCCTTGAGGTCAAAATCGTAATTTAGTTTTACCCCCTGGGGGTGTTTTGCCCCCCTCGGGGTCGGCGACCCCACTGGAATTGCTTCCGCTGTACCGCGCACGTGACCTGCGAGTATCAAATCTGTCACCAACCGTCTGACCTGTTAGAGGTGGCCAAAGTTTTT
>JAXIVJ010003576.1:17500-25000 GCA_036785665.1 Chirona hameri
GAGCTGGATAGGGCGGCCGCTAGCTGTACCCACCTGAACGTGTTATCGTCCGGCGATTTGGAGTAGTCGGTCTGGGAGCTGGATAGGGCGGCCGCTAGCTGTACCCACCTGAACGTGTTATCGTCCGGCGATTTGGAGTAGTCGGTCTGGGAGCTGGATAGGGCGGCCGCTAGCCGTACCCACCTGAACGTGTTATCGTCCGGCGATTTGGAGTAGTCGGTCTGGGAGCTGGATAGGGCGGCCGCTAGCTGTACCCACCTGAACGTGTTATCGTCCGGCGATTTGGAGTATCGGTCTGGGAGCTGGATAGGGCGGCCGCTAGCTGTACCCACCTGAACGTGTTATCGTCCGGCGATTTGGAGTAGTCGGTCTGGGAGCTGGATAGGGCGGCCGCTAGCTGTACCCACCTGAACGTGTTATCGTCCGGCGATTTGGAGTAGTCGGTCTGGGAGCTGGATAGGGCGGCCGCTAGCTGTACCCACCTGAACGTGTTATCGTCCGGCGATTTGGAGTAGTCGGTCTGGGAGCTGGATAGGGCGGTCGCTAGCTGTACCCACCTGAACGTGTTATCGTCCGGCGATTTGGAGTAGTCGGTCTGGGAGCTGGATAGGGCGGCCGCTAGCTGTACCCACCTGAACGTGTTATCGTCCGGCGATTTGGAGTAGTCGGTCTGGGAGCTGGATAGGGCGGCCGCTAGCTGTACCCACCTGAACGTGTTATCGTCCGGCGATTTGGAGTAGTCGGTCTGGGAGCTGGATAGGGCGGCCGCTAGCTGTACCCACCTGAACGTGTTATCGTCCGGCGATTTGGAGTAGTCGGTCTGGGAGCTGGAGCGCGACTCGTCGTACGGATAGTTGGCCACCAGATCGCCGCCATGCATGTTGGCCGATAACACGAACGGCTGATCGACGATGTAGCGCATCAGCGCAATCGTCTCCATCTGAGGCTGCCGAAAACAAAATGGTGCACGGTGAGGGACAGAGGAAAACAAAATGGCGGACCACGAGCGACAGTCGCGTTGTGATCATAAAGGCACCACTATAAACTAGTGGCCGGCAATGCGATCGTGGCATTGCCTTGGGGTCAAAATCGTAATTTAGTTTTACCCACATGGGGTTTATTTTGCCCCCTTAGGGTCGGCGACCCCAATGGAAATCCTTCCGCTGTACCGTGCGCGTGACCTGCGAGTATCAAGTCTGTGTCGCCAACCGTCTGACCAGTGGAGCCGGGTATTTTTTTCACTCAGTCGTCCCACTTTTTGGTACTTGGCACGTGCCACGTAGCACCAATCGACTCGCAACCGGTACCAGGATCTGTCCGCCGTTTTGCCGCATCGATTAGTGCCATCCGCGTCGAAATCGGCCCTGCCGTTTGGGCTCCACGTGCCAATATACTCCGCCGGACAGAGACAAACGAGCTCCTCCCACTTTCCGAGCGACGGCTTAGTGGAAATCTTCGAACTCTGAAAAACATGTAAACATGTTTCTCATTTGTCTACGATTTTGAATTACACGAAACTCGACTCCAAGTTACATTTAAAAAGCGGTATTTATATTAGGGTCTTTTAACATGTGTATTTCTTATAACATGTAATTATAACGTAAAATCAAAAATAAAACGTGACTAATACAAAATGCAAGATCAAAGATAAAACGTGACTAATACAAAATGCAAGATCAAAGAAGATATAGCGCAACGCCCAAGGATAAAACGACTCATATTATACTGCTTTTAAGTCGGACAGCACACTCATTACCACACAAGTCTTCAAAGCGCAGCTCATATTTGACCTTCACCAGTTTAAATCGAAAGTTCGGCGAAGCGTTGATGAAATGCAGTACCTACCTATCAGTTTGATCTCGAGTGACATATTAATAGAAAAACGTCTGAGGCGGTAGCTTCCTGGTAAACATAAATCGGCGAAGTGGCTTGCATGAATATGACACCAATTTGGGATTCAAGCATCAAGACTCAGCAGGTCAGTTTCCAAACTTCAATGGACTTGCTTAGTTTAACAGCACGTGTCAAGCTGGAAGCGATTTCCAAATCTGCACAATAGTTCTCCCTGGAAGTAATCTCCTAGTAGAGGCCAGTTTTTAGTTGGTGTAAACGGACAGACAGGAGGCTACATTCATCCTAAGCATATGCAAATATTCATTGGGAAGGCTGACCTGACGTGGCTATTGCTTTTGATAGTGCTGTGCATTTTGAGTAAGCGACACAATGCAGTTCTCCAATATAACTCCACCTAAGCAATAATGCGGCGGGGCGAACCCAGCACTCCGAGCGCTCTTATGTCGGCGATAAAGCTTGCTGTGATATGGCGAGGGGTCCAGCCTAGGGGGGGGGGGGGAGTGCGTCATCAGTATTATTGCCATCGATTAGATGAGCATTGACGTAGCTAGAGAGAGACTGACGTGAACATTGATTCACGGACGGGAATAGACATCGGTTCGTAGGACTTGCTTTGTAATACGATTAGAAGACGCACGATGCTGTCTGAGCAGATAGGCATGATGCAGATACTGAGTTTCTCAAAGTCTCAATATGCACATATATTTGCAGCACAGCTCACAAAGGAACACTTCGATTGGTGGGGTTTCTGCTTCAGTGAACAGACTGAACACCTTACGAATTTCATTTCAGTTTGATATAAAATCCCGCCCCTGAATTATTTTCTCATCGACAACAGATTCGATTTCCAGGCAGACACAATAGTTCCCACTATAGAATCGATAATTCTTATTCTAGTATCGCTTGCTCTATTTCATTATTGGCGAAGACCTGCAATAGTTTGGCAGCTGCGAATGTCAGGTCAGGTGTCCGACAGGTCAGGTGGAGACGGAGACGGAGACGGAGACGGAGACTGAGACGGAGACGGAGACGGAGACGGAGACGGATACGGATACGGAGACGGAGACGGAGACGGAGACGGAGACGGAAATGCTGGGACATTAAAGGTCAAAATGGCTCATGCTCTAGCAACAGAGATCAGGTGAAAAAGACTCGCAGTAACGCCATTCATCCAACTTTTTGTCGAGAACTGAAGCGAACGATTCGAATCGCCGATCAATGTCAGTTATAAAACGCAGCGTTTTATGGACCGTATCGCCCCTGAAATGATCCTATATCTGCCGGCTCATCTTGCTGATGCTTTATTGCGAAAAGCGTTCGTATTGTTGCGTTCTGATACAATATGTGTATAGTGTTGCGTTTCTTAGCTCAGTAGCTGATAGCTCTACTTGATGAGCGTCTGTCCGCCTTCATTGCCGTGCTGAGAACGAGGGGGTGTTAACATTGACGTCTACAAGAGTCGGAATCTCGACTAAAGCCAACTATCTGGCGCCGACTGAGGTGATTTGCGGCCAGTGGCAGCAGCGGCGGTCGGACAAGGTCAGTGGGCGGGAAGACTGTGCCGGGGATTAAAAATAAACAAAGCCTCGTGTTCTAGAACTACCAGCGACCAAGATTTGCGCGACCGAATGGCAGAGGCAGGAGTCCGCAGACGAAGCTCGGCTGAACAATGGCTCTGATCCTGGATAGAAGAAACCGATCGCCAGAAGTTCGGACTATTCACGAATATAAAAGAAGTACACATGATTATCTAGCGCTGTGAGGACAGTAATCTCGCGTAATCTCGCGTAATCTCGCGTAATCGGGCTTCTGGCTAGCAGGGATTGCTACTACTGGCATATTTACTAGATCCGTACCCATGTCATGAGCGACGGCATTGCAATGAAAAAGAACAATTATCATAAGCCTTTACTTTCATAAGATTGGTATTTATTTGAAGCTACATGATGAAGACAACTAGCCCGATATTGCCAGCTGCCCTTCATAGGCAGCTATAAGCCACCGATTGTCAAGTAACGCTACACTCGAAGTTACCTCGTTACCGACGTACGACGGTACCTCATTTTCGCTTTCAAATTGAGTCACGCAGGCAATTAATTCCGTTGCGTTTGAGTAGTTTTCCGTTCGGTAACGACTGATCGAGGTCACGCCAACAAAAGGCGACTGTCTGCCAGCTGTAAGGAAGCATCCGAGACCTAAAAACGCCTCCAATATCCGACTGAGTACGCTGAAAACGTCTCACTCCACTGCCAGCAGCCAAGCAGCCGGTGCCGGGCAGCGTTCGTTTGTGTCTGACAGAAATAATTAGCAGTGTTATCACGGGACTAAAGCGCTGGCGTGCAAAGAAGAACCACGTATGTCAATCGCCCCGAAAATCATGACATACGTGGTTCTTCCTGTGTACGTCAGGGCGAACGCTGCAGCGTGTGTAGGCACCTTTAATTAGTTAAATTATACCATTCATGGTATGGTGTTTCTATTGGGGAAACTATATAATGCATCCCAACGTGTTCCAATGAAAAATATGATTTCACCACTAACAGCACCCTCGAATCAAACCATAGCACCTATAAACCTACACTCTGTCATAATACCATCACGAAAAGCAGGCGTGTACATCATTAACGAGCGTAGGTTTTACCCCCGACACCACGACGTGTATGCCAATGGTCGTCTGTTGCGTGCGGAATACTTCCATTTACAGTGTCCGCGTGTCCAATACATATAATCCGCCCACAGTCGTGTACGTCCAATACAAGGCAGGTATAATCCGCCCACAGCCGCGTCCGAACAAAGAGTGCCCAGCACCAAACGCAGGCTGCGGACAATATGGCCGCAATTACTGAAGCAGCTGCCGCTGATGAGAACGATGATTGGACGGCGATAATATTGAACATTATCGTGGCACAATGGTGGTCAATAGGAACGAACACAGAGGACCGAACAGATGCAAAATGTCACAGGAATGGCCAATGCAGGCAGTTAGTAATAGCCCTGCGGTTTGTGGGGAGTGAATTTGCACCGAAATCGATCTTTTATCTGTGTTATATTTTAGTGTGCGTACTCGGAGAGTGGGCACTGTACAGGGGTTGATAACCACCACAGGGGTTGATAACCACCACATGTAGCAAAGAAACATGGTCCTGTCATCCCCATTTGCGGTCAGCATCACGCCGGGGGTACAGGTCACTGCAAAAGTAATGGCAGTCGTGGTGAGTCAGATATAGCATCACACCGGGGGTACAGGTCACTGCAAAAGTAATGGCAGTCGTGGTGAGTCAGATAGAGCATCACACCGGGGGTACAGGTCACTGCAAAAGTAATGGCAGTCGTGGTGAGTCAGATAGAGCATCACACCGGGGGTACAGGTCACTGCAAAAGTAATGGCAGTCGTGGTGAGTCAGATAGAGCATCACACCGGGGGTACAGGTCACTGCAAAAGTAATGGCAGTCGTGGTGAGTCAGATAGAGCATCACACCGGGGGTACAGGTCACTGCAAAAGTAATGGCAGTCGTGGTGAGTCAGATAGAGCATCACACCGGGGGTACAGGTCACTGCAAAAGTAATGGCAGTCGTGGTGAGTCAGATAGAGCATCACACCGGGGGTACAGGTCACTGCAAAAGTAATGGCAGTCGTGGTGAGTCAGATAGAGCATCACACCGGGGGTACAGGTCACTGTAAAAGTAATGGCAGTCGTGGTGAGTCAGATAGAGCATCACACCTCAGATATAGCATCACGCCGGAGTTACAGGTCACTGCAAAAGTAATGGCAGTCGTGGTGAGTCAGATAGAGCATCACACCGGGGGTACAGGTCACTGCAAAAGTAATGGCAGTCGTGGTGAGTCAGATAGAGCATCACACCGGGGGTACAGGTCACTGCAAAAGTAATGGCAGTCGTGGTGAGTCAGATATAGCATCACACCGGGGGTACAGGTCACTGCAAAAGTAATGGCAGTCGTGGTGAGTCAGATAATCGCTAATATCTCTTAAAGCATTTGTCGGAATCGTTCGAAATAAATGGTTTAAGAGATATTAGCGATTATCTGACTCGCCTCAACTAGATGTCATTACTTTTGCAGTGACCTGTACCATACCAGTGAAATACCATCAAGTACAATCTGTCTACCATATTTGCTGCATATATTGGTACGTTAGTAATTGCTAACTGTGTTAAGTGCGGCTTGCGAGAACGCGGTGGCGTGACATAAATACCGGCACCAGGTACCGCAATGGCCCATCGGCCGCGTGGCCTAATGGAGAAGGCGCCTGACTTCTGACCGGGAGATTGCAGGTTCGAGTCCTGCCACGGTCGGTGGTGCTCTGCCTGAATACCGAAGTCTCGAGTCCGATCACCGAAGCCGTCTGCGCACCTTCGGTTCCCGTGGAAATCCGATCCAACTCTAATCCAATATGCGACCGAAGCTTCTTCTCCAACATAATCCAAACTGATATAATTAATAAACTTTAAAAAAACTTTTCCTCGAAAATGTGAAAATCCAATGTTATCCAAATGTTATTATTATGTTGTCACGATTGTTGTCACGATTGTGAAGCATTATTTTGTTTTTAAAGAGGCAGTTAGGAAAACGTCGTGTCGAAATGTTTTACTGTTTGATAAAGGCCTGTGGCCGAAATATTACAACATAATAATAACATTTTGATAACATTGGATTTCCACATTTTCGAGGAAAAGGTCATGTTTTAAGTTGATTAATTATATCAAGTATGTTCCTCGCACAAGCACTAAACTCTATAATCCAAACCTATTTATATGGGATTCTGAGTTTAATGAACTAGCCGTGCCCAGCACGGACTCTGCAGTCTGCTCACCAGATGATCCAGCCCGGTGACCAGGTCCATCAGGTGGTTATTGGTGCCGCTGCGGTGCTCCTGGAGACGGTACGCCAGACGATCCAGGCTGGGGAAGTCACGGTTCAGATCCACGCGGTTGGCATTCGTCCGGCCGGTCACGTAGCCACGCTGGTCCTATGGATAGCAGGATATATCCATATCCAATATCTGCTGCGCTGGTCGGAATATATCGGGACCTATGTATATTATGTTGTCATGTTCATATAATGTTATATTATGTTGTTATCCATATCATATGCACGCATTAATGTTCCTGTCAACAGTCACCATACAGTCGTAATACAAAATAAAGAAATAGCGTGTACCGGTTGATTCCATAAACACGGGAATGTATGCATCGATTTCTTGTCTAGAACCTATAGTGTGTGGTATTTGCACGTATGACCATGGAAGAAACGTAACGGAGATGTCTGCAGCCAAAGTGGATGCTCCGATGGACGATTGGTTCTATGAATTTCGCTGGCCGTCTTTGATTCAAACGAAGAAATAAACAAACAAATAAAACGTTCAAAGGAAAGATTCATGTGTCATGGTGATTGGTTCAACCTACTTCACAGTTGTAACTCGTAATACAATCTTAAGTTGGCTGGAAAGAGGCTTTGTCTGATAATCCCATTAGACAATGTGCAAAGTTAAAGGGAGATAATCACCCTTTTCCACACAAAAAATGGAGTTAGCACCTGAAATCGATAGACGAGGCCAAAATATGATGTAAATTCATCACATTTTGCATATAAACATTGCTAACGAAAGATATTGGCAGTTTCCTAC
>JAXIVJ010003576.1:30000-92508 GCA_036785665.1 Chirona hameri
CGCACGCACGCACGCACGCACGCACGCACGCACGCACGCACGCACGCACGCACGCACGCACGCACGCACGCACGCACGCACGCACGCACGCACGCACGCACGCACGCACGCACGCACGCACGCACGCACGCACGCACGCACGCACGCACGCACGCACGCACGCACGCACGCACGCACGCACGCACGCACGCACGCACGTACACCATGACACGGCGCAGCAGTGACAAAACCGGCGGATAGTTGTTTTTGTTACAGAACGCACGAGACAGCGAATTCGTCAGAGAGCGAATTCGCTGGATTCGTCGGAGAGCGAATTCGTCGTGTTGCCGATCGCACCCATAGTTCACTAAAATAAACTAATTTGCACTTATTTCAATCACCGTAAACCTATGCAACTCCTTTATACTTCAGGCAGTTAGGAAGAAGCCGTGAAGTTCGCATCTCCGTATTATCGCCAAATGTCACCGAAAACAAAAAACTGGAAACGCCTCTGTTAAGGTTAGGAGTTCAAAATTTTGACTCCATATGTGGAATTCAATTCTAGGAAAAGGCCCAAAATGTCATGGGTATGCTCTTAGCCGTTCGGGAGATATCTGCGAAAAAACATGAGGGGTGGGCATAATCTGCCCCCTGCCACTAATAGAGTTAATGGATGAGCGCCTGCTAAAAAAAGATGTTATTGGACGAGCCGAAGGCGAGTTCAGTAAGAAATATTTCAGGCGCGAGTCCATTAAATATTTTATCAGGCAACTGTTCGCCCGATCCAATAATCCAATAATTCATGACCAAATATGGTATGATCCAATAACAAAAGTGTTATTGGATCCTGTAGTCCATTATCACTTCCGGTGTGTTTTTCCCATTGGCCAATGTCATTACGATCCATAAACAATTTACGATCCAGAATTACGATCCATAAACACATGCATGTATTGGTAAAATCAGTATAACACCCGCTGAATAGGAAACGGTCTCTCAGTTGCATGACAATTATCGAGAAAGGTGATTTGTATCCTAGATACCTCAGGAATTATAACTAGATGAAAATAAAGCCAGCTTTTACCACTAACATACGAACCCGGGTATATAGCGTGGCTACACAGCGTTATAAGACTCGACTGACCCGGACGCAGTTTTGCCCGATCAGCATCAAATACCAGTGTGACGTCAACGTGAAGGGGCTATTACCCGCCAAAGGTGCGTCATTATTGCCGCACTTGCGGCACAATGCGACATAATTTCCTGCGACATAATTTCGGTCTCATTTATCAGATCCACGCGATCACGGTCATTACCAGGGTAATGGCGTCCCTGGTAACCAGGGTAATGGCGCCAGCGTGTGTTCTTTGATCCGTCTATGTGACCATTACGACTCCCTATTTACTGCTGGATTTGCCGCAGCATTGTGAGGTTCTGGCTGTCTGCTTTCTGTGTGTCGGCCTTGAACTATTTCTTATTGGAACTTCAAATGTTGTACACCATGTTATACACTGTTTTGTTTTTGTTTTTCATGTTAGTCTGATTATTATATAGTTGTAATGGATGGATTACTTGGATCAAGGTTCTTAGATAAACAAGGCTTGCGGCGCTGAGCTTGACATCTACGACACGATCGCGTACTTTCAGTTCAGCAAAGGAATTAGAGACGAAAGTTTTACGTGCTCGGAAATTGGCACACAGTCCGCCTGGTCCTCTGCCGTCACCATATATATGTCCTGGCGCTGCCACCGACCGCAGATCATCCCAGAGCAGATATCGACCGCCGTAGCGACCCGAACCCACCTTCCGAGTGGGCGAGTTGCCAACGCGACGCTCTATCAACTGGACTATATGGGCGAACCATAGACGCGGGCACGGCTGTGCAGCAGACCTGACTGGTTCGCTGTTTATGTTTGGTCACGTCGCCAGCCATTATCACGTATTCAGCGCGAATGCCGTCGGCGTCGCCGTCGTCGTTGTAAAGCCACGCTCATTCCCGAAGCGGCGAAGCAGTTTTTTTGGGGTATTGGTATGCTGTTCCGCACCGCCCCAGAATCAGACGGTTCAACATAACAATAGACAACGAAATGTCGTCCAAAATGGGCAGATTATCACGCACGATGCATGCAGTATTTTAACGGCAACTCTTTGTTAAATGGAATATCAGGAAATTTGATGTTATTTCACACTCAGTTGCTATGTAACATGTAACTTCTTGAAGTATACGCTTGCACCCAGTGACGGATCCAGGATTTTCTAAGGCTAGGGGCTTCAGGCCCGAGGGCGGCATATTTCCTAGGTGACAGAGGCGGCATGGTCCAGAGGGGCGCCAATCCAATATGTCAATTAAACGGGTGAAGTATGCCTCTTCCTTAACCCGCGCCCCCGGGGTGGGGGGGGGAGGGTAGAATCTGCCCCCTCCGGGATTTTCTCAATATCTTGAAAACTATGATAGATATCGACGTTCCGTACCTTATGTTGCATCCATTTTACGTCTTATCTCAACCAGTGGCGTACCCAGGATTCACTCTAGGGGGGGGGGCATTTTTGCTCAGGGGGGGGGGGGGGCATAAGGTACCCCACCAAAAAAAATCACCGGATTTGGCCCACTATATCCTTAGAGGGGCATATTTTCAACATTTTTCCCTAAAAGAATCGAAATATCATTCATTTTTCGACCAAAGGGGACACGTACGGACCTTCAGGGGGGTGGGGGAAATTGCCTCGTTTACACCCTCCCCCCCCTTGTGTACGCTTATGCTCTTAACATGTCAGTTGGGCAAACTACAGGGAGGTGATCCAAAATAGATCGAACAATTTTTAGATCTTGTTATGCCCATATTTGGCCATACATGCAGTATCAAACTGTGAGGCCCATGTCATTAGGCCAATTCGGAGCAACATACGCATACTCGGAGGTTAAAAAGTGTTGGAGGACATGTCCATCCATATATCGGAATAATAAATGTGACCGGATTCGGCAATTGCCCTCATTCCACTGTAAATGACGATCTAAATATTGATTCCGCGGCGCAGCTACCACAGCGTGGAATCTAGGTTTAGATCGGTCGTCAGCCGGCTCATCCAATTTTAGATCATGAAGTCAGGTGGCGAATCAAAAATTAGATCGCTGAGGCTGCTGCGAGTGCCGAAATTGAGATAGCCGATCCATATTTGGCCATATCTGCCAAAGTAGGGATCTGATCATTCCAGGTACAAGAAAATATGATTGAGCGATTCGTGCAGTTTCAACCGAAAACAAAATTATCCAGGGGTGATGGGCATTTTTTGAGGGGTGATAGGGTGTTTGAAGGTGTGCATGTTAGGAAAACAATAAATTTGTGGGTCGGATCTCCTTATAAGGGCATGCTCCGCCCATTTTGATGACGTAACGACCTAATTTTTGATCGATCCATTTTTAGATCGCCTCCCGTAGTTTGCCCTACTGATGTCATTCAAATTGGTGAAGTAGTTTGAGAGATAATGACGTTTTAGTGACGTCAGGGCATGCCATTTTTGGTGGAAACACGATAAATGTTTGAAAAACCGTAGAAAATCGAGTTGTAAAGCAAATTGCAAAAAAAGTCAAATGAAAGAAAATGGCATTCTCTTCAAAATGGCTATCTCGGATTTGTATCTGTGTTAGTCTTTGACCCCCCCCCCCCCCTTCCCCCCCCAAAAAAACTTATTTGTTTATGAAAAATCCTACAATATCCAAATTTTCAAAGATATTAAAAAAACGGAATATATATTGGATAACGAAGTATGAACGATACCAACACCAAATTTCAAAGTAAAATCTTTATTTTTGACTGACTTATGGCTCCCAAATATGATTAACTCATGACGTATTTTTTTAAAAAACAGCATTGCATGGCTTTGAATTACCAGATACAGGCAAATAAATGCCACCACTGTATTTATTAGACAAAACTGGTCTAGAACATTACTTTTTGATTTATATTAATATATTTCAAATTTTGACCTTATGCAACCTGACCTTGACCTGAATTTCGCCTAAAGGCCATTATATGGGGTAAGGGTGCACAATTGGTTACTACTATAAAATTATACGTGTAAAATAACCCATACAACATGTGTCGCATGACTTTCGTAGACCTTTTGCCAAGAGGGATATTTTCTGACCTGCCCTTGGCCTTGACGGCTTGATCTTTGCTTACAATCTCAATTTCCCTTATGCGAAAGATGTATTATGCCTCTGAGAGCACTTTGTGCCATAGTAGTCGCAACATAAGGCTTTACATGGAAAGTATAGCACATCAACCCAAATACCTCGATTTTGACATTTCACCTTACCGTGACCTGAGATGTGACCTTATTTTGAACATTACACGCATGCTGTACGTGCATCTCAATGAGAGCTTTCGATTGCTTCCTTGCGCATCTAGCTGCGGTTATTGGTTCGGAAGATAACGAGGGGGCAGAATATGCAAACCCCCCTCCCCCACCCGTTGGCATGATCGGAAGGTCCGACTGCGGGTATACGTAGGTTCATATGATTCACAAGATTTACATGATTTTTTCTTTTTCTCCGGGCTAACTACATGTAGCCCGGAGAAGCAAAAACATATATTGTCGGAACATCGGAAAACTAAGTTGCATACGTGGATAAACAAGAAGCAAAATCTTGTGTTACGGCAGTTGAGTAGTTCATATTGGGAAGCGCCAATCAATCCAAGGGGATTATAAAACGTTTTCAGCGTCGATCACCGATTTTTACGACATTTGGTCTCAAGATAAAATCGATAGGTAAAATCGAGGTTCGATTCGATAAAATCGAATCGAACCCCCTGTTTCCCAAAATCAGGTCCATTTTGACCTTATAGGTCTCCTTCAAGGTCGAATTCAATGTAAAAGGACGGGGATGCTGTAGCGCCCAAAGCTTGCGTCCGATTGCAACACAAATGTTCTCAAACGATGCCCCGTGTCCATTTCCAGAATGACAAGCATTCTTAGAGTAAATTTGTTTCTCGTGACCTTCAAGGTCAAAGGACGGGGAACGCTGTAGCGCCCAACTTTGGGCGCCAACTTGAAGGTCAGGGGCACAACTCTAAGAATGCTTGTCATTCTGGAAATAGAAAGGACGGGGGAAAAATTTCCGTCCTTTGACCCTGAATTTGACATTGAAGGTCACGGGCACAACTCTGAACATTCTTGTCATCTTGAAACTTGGCACAAGGAATCGTTTGAGACCAATTTGTTGCAATCGGACGGTAACTTTGGGCGCTACAGCGTTCCCCGTCGTTTGACCTTGAATTTGATCTTGAAGAAAGTTCGTTTTGACCTTAGGACCAAATCGCGTAAAAATCGGTAACCGACGCTGAAAACGTTTCTGTGGAGCTGTGAACATCATGGACAAGACATTCATCTAAGCTATTTTTAGGAACCCCAAGTGTGAAAGGTGCACCTTTCATGCAAACAATACGTACGTGCAAACAATATATATTGCATGCAATACGTCAGCACCTTCAACTCCTCGCCAGGCATATTAAAAAAGTGTCACGGTTATTTCATGGGGGTCCAGGCCTCTTCGTAGGCGCCATCCAGGGCGCTATCGGAAGTGGGGGATGGGGGCAAAAGCGTGTTATTAGTTTCGAAGGTCACGGGTGCCCGGTCGCCGTCGGAGGGAAGCTGAAGGCGCCAAGGTGCCATCATTCTGAGTGCGCCGGGACACCGCATCGCTTTCGGGCAGGCAAGGTGCCATTCGGGGGCGGTATGATACCTTCCGAGGGCAGCAAGATGCCTTCCGAGGGTGACAAGGGTCCTCCGAACTCCGAAGGCGGCATAATGCACTCTGAGGGTGGTACAATGTCTTCCGAGGGCGACAAGATGTCTTCCGAGGGCGGCATGATGCCTTCCAAGAGCGGCATAATGCGCTCTGGTGGCGGCAGGATGCCTTCCGAGGGTGGCATATTGCGCTCTGAGGGTGGTAAAATGCCTTACAAGGGCGGCAAGATGTCTTCCGAGGGCGGCATGATGCCTTCCAAGAGCGGCATAATGCGCTCTGGTGGCGGCAGGATGCCTTCCGAGGGCGGCATATTGCGCTCTGAGTGCGGCATAATGTGCTCCGAGGGCGGCAAGATGCCTTCAGAGGGCGACAAGACATCTTCCGAGGGCGGCATAATGCACTCCGAGGGCGGCAAAATGTCTTCCGAGGGTGACACGATGTTTTCCAAGGGCGGCATGATGCTTTCCGAGGGCAGCATAATGCACTCTGAGGGCGGCTTGATGCCTTCCGAGGGCGGCAATGTATGCACCTTCTGAGGGCGGCATAATGCGTTGTGAGGGCGGCAAGCTGTCTTCTGAGGGTGCCCGAGTGCCTTTCAAGAGTGCTACGATGCTGTCAGTAGACACACCACTGATATAAATGTTCACTCCCAGCCTACTCTACTCTACTCTACTCTACTACTCTACTCTCCTACTACTCCATACCTATCCGCTTTCAGTGGTGAATTATAATGTGTTTAACTCCCATCATACTCATCTACTCTTCTATTACTCCCGGCATACTCGCTTTCAGCGGCGCGATATGCACGGGCCTTAGGGGTAGGAGAGTCGAACGGGGGTAAACATTTGTCCACAATACTCCCACAAAAAAATACATGGACCTTCTCCGATCCCATCCTATGGAAACCCCAAATGCACTCCCTACCTTGCCCAAAGTTAGGCCAATGTTAGCACATGTTTACTCCCGAAATACCCCCTATTATTGAGAGTTTCGGGTAGCGTCGTGTCGCGTCCGCCATGTTGAATTGCGTGGTTCCAATGTCAGACTGTTTTGCGCGGTTCGTGTACCCTTCAACTGAAGTATTAAGGTATGTTAATTTGTTTGTATCGATTTGAACCTCGCATATTTTTTCCCTTTGAGAGAGTGAAAGATAAACTGTGTGTGTCTGTGTCACAAGCTCGATTATATTTCCGGATACCGAGACCAGCCTATAATTGTAATGAAGGCAATCTGCAAACCTATCGCAATATAACTATATGGTCTGTTCCACATATCTGCTGCCTTAGTTAATAGGCAACATGTAAGTTGATTTGACTTGAGTCCATTTTTGCTTCGTAAAATTTCAGTAAACCTAACTCTTACTCTCTTGAATATCTCAGACTTTGGGCATAATTACAGTTAGGTAGTTAGAGTTAGTTACTTGAATTTGTGCAGAGTTACCTATTCATTACGTGAGACAATTCCCCATACCACTTCCCCCACCAACTTTTAAGAAATGTGAAGGGCTTCTTTCTTACATTAACATTAAAGGGGTTATGTTTGTCCATAAGATGATGCAATGATTATATTTTGCCACACCGACCTTGGAAAAGCTCCACGTGTAACTCAGACATAGGTACTTGAGTAAGGTAAAATATATAAATTTACAATATATTTCAGGGTTCCACGTCAAAACTTCTAATGCAGAACTTATAACGTAAAACTTCCAAGCCAAAACTTCTATGCGTCAAAACTTCTAACAGTCAAATCTTCTAATGAAAAAAAATTCAAGCGTCAAAACTTCCAATGCAAAAACTTATAAGCGTCAAAACTTCCTAGCATCAAAACTTCTGATGAAAAACTTCCAAGCAACAAAACTTCTGATGAAATTACTTCCAATGCATAAACTTACAAGTCAAAACTTCCAATGCAAAAACTTCTAGGCATCCTAACCTAACCTAACCAAAGTTATTTCATTGGAAGTTTTGTCGTGAAGAAGTTTTTGCTTTGGAAGTTTTGACATAAGAAGTTTGGTCGCTTGGAACTTTTGCCATTAAAGTTTTGCCGTTTAGAAGATTTGGGATTGGAAGTTATTTCATTGGAAGTTTTGTCGCAAATAAGTTTTTGCTTTGAAAGTTTTGACAGTTGGAAGTGTTGTCATTTATAAGTTTTTGCTTTGGAAGTTTTGACGCAAAGAAGTTTTTCCATTAGAAGTTTTTCCATTGGCAGTTTTGACGCGTGTAAGTTTTGACTTGGAAGTACTGTCGTTAGAAGTAATTCCTTAGAAGTTTTGTCTGCACACCATATTTCAGCTCAGTATTGGTAAGCTGCCATACGTATAAACACACTGTTCAATACAATAAGAATAAACAAACACATCTTCGATAAACACACCTTGAATAACTTATGTCGGAGACAGTGACACCAGCCCCACTGACACATTGTCAGTCATGAGTTTGAATTGCAATGAATACATTGAATTTCATGTCATGACAATGTGTTTGATTTTCAAGAATAGCTGTTTTCCTGCTGATTGATTTAGAAATACCTATTATAGCCTAAGTTAGAGTAGTTAATCGTATGGAGCTTTGGTGCTTAAAGGTACCTATATAGGTTAAAACCAAGGTGTTAAAACCTTGGTGTCAGACAGTTACAGAAATTGGATGTCATGCCTTTGGTAATGGTTTGCTATCTTCGCTTCATGCCCAACATTTGTTAATACAAATAGCATGAATTTGCCTAGCCTTCAGTTTGTCTGACCTTTAATCAGTTTGCCCTATATTCACTGACATTTGTAAGCATTACATGGCTGTCTGATCTGGTATTATTAATTATAACAGCAGATAGGTTTAACTACCATAAGTTTGGATTGCCAAAGGCTGGACATGTTTGGGTAATACTTCAGTAATTCACCTTCCCAGTTAATGGTGTTCTTGAGGTCCCTAATAGAAGAAGAGAGTAGTATTACAACAGACAGAAAAGTGTACCAGTAATACCAAAGCTATGACGTAACCAAAAACGATACATAATCGAGCCTGACCTAACCTTTACAGCAATTACGGTCACAGGGACCCACGTTTAGAACGCCGCGCTCGCATTCGCTTGCTGCGCTGCGGAACCTACCGGGGGAGGGGAGGCTGTCACCCCCCTCCCACACCACCTTGTAGAGTCAAAGATAACCCACTTTTCAGTCTGTCATAATATTAGGGTCAGCTGACTACTCTTCTTACTTCTAACGACAGTACTTCCAAGTCAAAACTTACACGCGTCAAAACTGCCAATGGAAAAACTTCTAATGGAAAAACTTCTTTGCGTCAAAACTTCCAAAGCAAAAACTTATAAATGACAAAACTTCCAACTGTCAAAACTTTCAAAGCAAAACTTATTTGCGACAAAACTTCCAATGAAATAACTTCCAATCCCAAAACTTCTAAACGGCAAAACTTTAATGGCAAAACTTCCAAGCGACAAAACTTCTTATGTCAAAACTTCCAAAGCAAAAACTTCTTCACGATAAAACTTCCAATGAAATAACTTATATTAGGGACCTCAAGAACACCATAAACTGGAGAGGTGAATTACTGAACAGAAATACTGAACCCATGTTTGTAGTCATGGGGTCCAGTAGGGATATGCCCTAGAGCACTATTTACACGAACTGAACTGAACTACTGAACCCATGTTTGTGGTCATGGTAATGTAGGGATATGCCCTAGAACACTATTTACACGTCATCGTGATGTTTTCTTGGTTTCAGGTAGTTTGACCCTAAAATAGTTCATCTTCAGCCCACTTCAAGTCTCACGTGACCATAACGGGGCGGAGCATGGCCATATATGGCAGGTCCAAAGGTTGATTTTTTACGTACTTCGGCTATTGTTTTGCAGCACTATTATGTTGCCGGTGTAGGGTTGTAGGTATTGTTTTGATCACGTGATACATTTCTTATTGCCATACAGTCAACTCCTCATATTAATTTATTACTGACCAATATATCAATATTGGTCAGTAATAAATTAATATGAGGAGTTGACTTTATATATGTCAATATGAATATTAACAATTTATTATTGCATTAGCTGAGGTAGGGCTTGGTCACATGATAAATGCAGCCATGTTTTGTTTGTATTGAATAGGGAGGGTCTAAAAAATGTCCAGATTAGCAGGCAAGCTTATGCTCCGAAACTACTGGACCGATCTGAGTGATTTTTTTCACCATTCAATTTCAACTGGTCGGAATGGGTGCCGATTTGCGTGTTATCCACTTTAGTCCAATCTAAATGGACCAACTTGGATCAAAACCTTTAGTTCAAATTTGCAGGCAAGCCTATGCTCCGAGGCATTGGGACTGATCTGCGTGATTTCTTCACCATTCGATGCGGCGTGGTGCAAAACGGTGCCGTTTTGCGTTTTTTTTAACAGATTGGTTCACTTTAACATTATTGGTAACAGGCTCCTGGCTACCCCTATTTGTAACAGGGGGGAGGATTCCGCCCCCCCCCGGAGATCTGGAGATCTACCCGTCCGATTTTCGCAAATGAAACGGCGCTTGGTTCCCCTCAACACGACCTACATTTCTTTAAAACAAATTGATAGGGGGGCAACAAGGGGGCAAAAACTACCAATTTTAGTGGTGTAGATGTGATCCAACACAGCTGTCATGTTTATTAACCGATTTTAACACAACCAATGGGAATCGATAGAGATTGAATTGGAGAGTGATATATAACGATGACTTTTGAAAATGCAAAAATCATAGGCGTGTGCAGGTCACTCAATATGGGGTGAAGTAAATGCGAAATAAAACTATTGTTTCAAGTTTGTTATATATACATGAAATGGTATGTTATTGTGACATTATACAAAACAGTTATAAATCATATTTTGTCCATAGGCGGTAACAGGTTAGTGAAAAAGGGAGGTCAAATAAGGAAAAAAAATATTAACCGCAGGCATGTTGCTACCCAGCACTATAAATAAGTTACTGATCGTAGATAGTTCCCTTTTCATATTGTACTTCACCATAGGCGCATCCAGGATCCAAACTGGGGAGGCGCAAGACCTTTTGATAAGTATGTTATCCGCTATTATGATACTAACAGTCAACAGTGACAATTTCACTTACAACTTCAATTCACATTGCTTACCCCCTTTTTACCCTACCTGGACTCGCCTATTATCTCATAATAGTTCGTAGAGTACCCTGTAGTGCGTGTTTCATCCGAAAACTGCAGTATGTTATGTCATTGTAGGCCCATGCATCTTAGTTTCCTTGCAATAATATGACCCCCTTTCTTCCATACCTGAGCGCGCCTCTGCAAAAATGATTTTGTTCCCTCTCCTGGCCTCATATGTGCATATATCATTATAAGTTAACCGTCTATTGTGCCGTAATCGCTGGCATATCGTCATCACCATGCCAGTCACCCCCTTTTCATGTGCCTGAACACTCCCCTGCAACTCTATATGTAATACATTATGCAAATAATGGAAGGAGAAGCTATCTTTTACATCTTGATAGCTATAAATGCTCCGTACATCGCTTTATTGGCTTCCCGTCAAGCATTGAATACTTCCTGGAACTCCCCCCCCCCTTTCAAGCCCCTGAAACCGCCTCTCCCATGCAATTTGTATGATATTTCATTAACATCAACTAATTTGCACTTGTTGCAATCACCGTAAACCGATGTAACTCCTTCATACTTAAGGAAGTTAGGAAGAAACCGTGAAGATCGCATTTCCGTATTATCGCCAAATGTCGCCGCCGAACCCTCCCAAAACCGTGCCCTGGAACCGACTCTGTTCAGGTTAAGAACTCCAAATTTTGAATCCAAATGCGGAATTTAATTCTAGGAAAAGTACCAAAATTTCATGGGCCTGCTCCCAGCCGTTCTGGAGATATCGGAGAAAACATGAGGGGGGCGGAATCCGCACCCTGTTACAAATAGGGTTTTAAGTGGACCAAATCAGACCAAAACCATAAAAACCGTTGCAGGCAAGACTACGTTCCGAGGCTATGGAACCGATCTGCATGATTTGTTCCCCGTTCAGTCTGACGTGGTCCAAAACGGTACCGTTCTGCGTTTTATACAGATTGGTTCATTCTAAGTGGACCAAATTGGACCAAAACCACCAAAACCCGTTGCAGGCAAGCCCATACTCCGAGGCTATGGAACCGATCTGCATGATTTCTTCACCATTCTATCCGGCGTGGTTCAACACGGTGCCGTTTTGCGTTTTATACAGATTGGTTCACTGTTGCCATTTTGGCTTTTATACAGATTAGTCCACTCTAGGTGGACCAAATTGGACCAAAACTTTTTGTACACATTTGCAGACGACCCCATGCTACGAAACTATGGGTGATTTATTAACCATTCGATCCGGCGTGGTCTAAAACGGTGCCGTTTTGTCTTTTATACAGATTGGTCCACCATGTGGACCAAATTGGACCAAAACTTTTAGTACAAATTTGCAGACGACCCCATGCTCCGAAACTATGGGACCGATCTAGGTGATTCCTTCACCATTCGATCCGGCGTAGTCCAAAACGGTGCCGTTTTGGCTTTTATACAAATTAGTCCGCTCTAAGTGGACCAAATTGAACCAAAACCACTGAAAACCGTTGCAGACGAGTCCATGCTTCGAAACTATGGGACCAATCTGGGTGATTGTTTTTACCATATTATCCGGCGTGGGCTGAAACGGTGCCGGTTTGGCTTTTATACAGATTGGTGCACTCTAAGTGGACCAAATTGGACCAGAACTTGTAGTACAAATTTGTAGACGAGCCCATGCTCCGAAGCTACGGGACCGATCTAGGTGATTTCTTCACCATTCGATCCTGCATGGTCTGAAACGGTGCTGTGTTGGCTTTTATACAGATTGATCCACTCTTAAGTGGACCAAATTGGACCAAAACCACCAACGGTTCGTCTGCAACGGTTTTTGGGGTTGTGGTCCAATTAGGTCCATTTGAAGTGGACCAATCTGCATACAAGACAAAACGGCGCCGTTTTGGACCACGCCGGATGGAATGGTGAAGAAATCGCCCAAATCGGTCCCATTGTTTCGGAGCATGGGCTCGTCTGCAACGTTTTTTGGTGGTTTTTGGTTCATTTTTGTACACTTACAGTGGACCAATCAAAACGGCTCCGCTTCAGACCACGCCGGATCGAATTATGAATAAATCACCCAGATCGGTACCATAGTTTCTGAGCATGGACTCGTCTGCAACGGTTTTTGGTCCAATCTGTATACAAGCCAAATCGGCACCGTTTCAGAGCACGCTGGATCGAATGGTGAAGAAATCACCTAGATCGGTCCCATAGTTTCGGAGCATGGGCTGGGGTTTGCAAATTTGTGCTAAAAGTTTTGGTCCAATTTGGTCCACTTGAAGTATTGTTTATTAATTCATATTGCTTAAATGTATATTTTGATGCTTGCTTTTGCTCCCCAGAAGAGGGGCAGACTCGTTCCTGAGTCTGTTGGGTCAAGACACTCAACTGCATGAGACAGAATCGGCTTCAACGAACCCAAACATCCAGACGATGGAGCCGGAACCGGGTACGCGGTTACATCGAAGGCCACGAGGTGGCCCGGTCAACAGAGCTCGCGGAGGCGATCCTGCTTCTATGAGTATCTATGTTTGTCTTCCATCAAAAGACGTCGACGGTGAAGAACCAGCTGTGGGTATTGTGTTGATATGTGTACAAAATATTCCCAGAAGCGCGGCCAAACTCACAGACAAAATATGTGATACAGGAACTCACCGGCGGAAACCCGTAAGATGTGTCGGGTTCATGCGTGATGCGTGATGCGATGTGCATTGGTGTTGTGCTGTTCATACGTTTTCACCGTTTGGAGGAGCCGCCGTCGGCGAGTTAGGCTGGTCACTTATCAGTCACGTTTTGTTCGTTCTTGTGCAAGATAACTTGCGATAGACCTTCTTGTACACGTTGTTTTTCACCTTTTGTAGGCGAGACACCGCCGTCAGCGAGACAGGTCGCTCGACATTTATTGTTCATGTTAATTATGTTTAGCCGTGCGAGTTAACTTGCAATATACGTTTTGTTTCCTGTCACTGGATTTTAACACTCATCGTGTCGGACGGAGTACATTCGGCGTAACGAGGGGGCATCACATTGGTGTACCGACGGAGTATGTACGGAGTATCTAGGGGAAGTAACCTCGGAGTTACGGTGGAATTGGGGGAGTAACTTGGGATTAATGGGGGAGTAATTATGTGTATAACCGGAGTAGCTATGGAGTAAGGGGGGTGGACAAATATACAAATCCCAACATACTCCCCCGAGAGAGTAAACAATTATCTCAGTATGGGGAGTAACCCAAGAGTAACTTCGGAGTATGTGCGGAGTATCTAGGGGGAATAGCCAAGAGTTAACGGAGTAAAGGAGTAGCATTGGGGTAACTAGGGGAGTAAGTATAGAGCACTCATGGAGTAAGATAAGAATATCTAGGGGGAGTAACCTCGGAGTTATTGAGGAAATGGGGGAGTTACTTGGGATTAATGGGGGAGCAATTCTGGTGTATAACCGGAGTAGCTATGGAGTAAGGGGGTGGACAAATATACAAATCCCAACATACTCCCTTGGGGGAGTAAAAAGTTGTATCAGTAAAGGGCGCCCTGGCGGCCTCTCGAGAACGCAACGGCGCCTTCGGCGCCGGCAAATCCTTTGCAAGAACGGCGTCGCGGCGTCGCGGCGTCTTCGGCGCCGTGGTGCCCGAGGGCGCCGTTTTCTAAGGCAGGGGGCTTCAGCCCCTACGGCTCCTGGATCCGCCAGTGCTTGCACCGCATACTTGAAAGTTGAAAATAGTTTGGAATAAGTCGCGCATACTGCAACATCCTATTCTCACCTCCGGATTGTCCTTAAGGTACTCTTCACAGAGGTAGTCGGCCAGTTTCAGCAGCAGCTCGCGCCCCAGAACCTCGTTCCCGTGCATGTTGGCGATATACCTGAACTCAGGAACCACTGCAGAGGGGAGAAAATGTCGGGAGATGACATTTCCAAGTGTGGTTTCAATATTCTGGAGATGAGCATGGTGCTGTGGTATCAAGGCAGTGTTTGCACGTATAATCGATGAGGCAAAGCGCTGAGCGCAGTTGCTGAATTAACTTTTCTCTCAAGGAATACGGAACATAGTTGCTCGAGAGGAGACTTCGAAAACATGAACAACACTTCCCTCTGACACTGATTTATATACACTCCACTCATGCACAAGCTCGAGTTTGCAATTGCGTTCCAATGACCAGCAATTTGACATGTCGAGGTGCGCTTACTACACGAGTGCATGGGTGTACCTAAACTGCATGTGACAAGCGATTTCTAGAAAGAGGCATTGCCAATCAGCGCACGAGATACAAAAGCGAATCACTGCTTTCATCTGAATCTGAACCAGCTGTCCATCAGGAAAAAAAAATCGAACAATAACAACTTGTAAAGTAGTAACTTTAGGAGTCAAAGCAATTTGAGGATACGGTCTGCCTTCAGCTTGTATATCTGCAAAAAGTTATCCAAAAACGTTTAGTCATGTTACCAGAAAACCGGAACAAAAACTTTAATCTGAGACGCAAAGCTGAACGCTCAGGCATCACCCATGGATCCTCTCCACACACGCAGCCACCAGCGGCGCTACTCACAAGGTGTATGCTTGGAGGGCTGTTTCCCCAGCACGATGACTGCCAGCGGTACGCCACGCACCGACGTCTCCGACAGCTCGTACACGTCCGAGATCTCGGGACATCGCGAGTGCACGTCCTCCAGAATCTCCAGCAGCTCCGTGTTGTCGTGGTGCCTGAAGACGAAAGCCTCTCCGCCGAGGACGCAGGCCCCGGTGACGGCGGCCAGGGCGGCGAGCACGCGGAGGTTCGCCATCGTGCTGCCCGCCCGCCGACGGCTAAACCGGTTATAGGGCCTTGGCTAAACCGCACCGTATGGCGCAAGGCGGACCGTCACTGCCGCCGCCGCCGCCGCCGCCCCCGCTGCGCCGCTTCCGTCGCGCATCGGCTGTGACGTCATTTAATCGATGCCGTTGCCATGGCGACGCCTGGAGAGATCGCCCACACACCGGTGAACCGCTGGTGAGTATCTATGGCCTTGCGCTGGTGGTTTTGTGTGAGCGAGGTCATGGCAGTGAGCAACAGGTATCGGTGAGGCAACGTTGGGCGGCCAAGGTCGATTTGTCAGCCCAGGCGGCTGGATGTGACGTCATAGAAAGATATATTTGCACGGTCAGTATCACAGCCATGATATGTCAGCGCACAACACATGCGACAGACACAGCAGCAATATGCGTCACGATGCAGTCACATTCGGTGAGGCCCTTTGCTGGAGCTAGATACTAAATATCGGGAGATTGTACACAGTATCGTACGGTGACATGAAATGACCCTAAATAACATGAAATCATATGCAATGGAACATGTAGAATGCACGCGAAATATGTATCTCTTTTTCGGCTTTGACTTTGTGATTCGTCTCAGAAGTGGAAATACAGACGATGCTCCGTTCAGAGTGTGTCGTGCTCGTCATCTGAACAAAATCGCCTTTCTCTTCACAAGCTCATTTCTCGCCAACCTCCCACTGGAAATCTGCCGCCAAAACAATTCAATGGCATGCAATCCAGATCCCCACAACAGCAAAAAAATCATTGATATGCCTTTTGCTATAAATCATTGATCGTTACGTCAAGCAAAAGCAGGACGATCCAATACCTCCTATGACCGTCAACATAAGATCATAATTACAATATGGCATGTGAGGCATGTTATTAGGGAAGTTGGTGCAGTGACCTGGATTTAATGGGAAGACTTACAAACAACCGTGCAATGTCGACATTCCATGGGAAGAAAATGATTAATGTCTCCAATAGCCCGACATGCCACCCTTTGCCGGTATTACTGCGTGTTGCCTGCGGAATAACTGGCGTAAGACCCGTAGGGTGTGGACAGGATCTGCGTGGCGCTATATATAGGTACCGAATTCGTTCTGGAAAAAATGCAAAGCGTAACAGAGTGCATGCGCAGGGGACCGGACATCAGAGGAAAACAAGGGCAAAAATGTCACGTATGAAAATACACAAAACATTACACTCAGGTCGAATGGCGTGCGCACAATCTTAAATGTATTCATATCCAACATAGAAGTAGTGGTGAAATAGAAAGAGTTAGCCTTTGCATATTTTTATTTATATTTTGCTGGGCACAGTCGCACCGTTTGGCGAATAGCGAAAAAGTCGATAAGCTGCAGATAGTTTGTGCTGTTGTACAGTCAGGGTATCTGTCTTGTGTATCATTAGCTGTCTAAACGGTGTTGGCGTGGCATGTCCTATCCTCTGGCTACATACGTGTTGTTTTATCCACCATCGGTGTCGTCAGTCCGATGAGATGGCGCGATAGATGGCATCACTTGCGCCATCGAACCTGACACAGCTGTGATAATATTGCTACATATGTGTTATTTTATCCACCGTCGGTGTCGTCAGTCCGATGAGATGGTGCGGTAGATGGCAACACTTGCGCCGTCGAACCTGACACAGCTGTGATAACCCGCGGCCATGCTGGCGTTGGCTTTCCGTCTCGTAGCACGCTGACGTGTCTCATTTGAGGTGAAAATCAAACCGTAAAATCATATCTTTTGTCAGGTGGGTCCAGGGATGTAGTATATGTAGTATTTTCCATGTGAATGTTGTTATTGCATATTCATTGTCTGAGTGTCTCTAACCAGTAGCGGCGGATCGTATTTTCGGATGGGGGCAAATAACCCCAGGGGGCCCCTCGGCCAAAGTGCCCCCTCACACGGCCAAAGCCCCCCCCCCCCCAAAGCCACGAAATGGTATCTCGTTGGATTTAGGCTACTATATTTTGCAGGGCCCGTAAATGGTCGCAAAAAACGTCGGACAGGCCCATGTTGAAATCTCAGGCCTTATGGGGTCCCTTCAGGCCCACCGAAGGTCTCCCTCAGGCCGACTGAGGGCCTTCTGTCGGCCTTCTGGCTGGCTGGGGGCACATCGGGGCCCTGGGTCATTGTTTTGGTCAAAAAGGTGAACAAAATCAACGAACTTCTTGGAGGGCCCCTCCTACAAATGTATGGGGGGATCATATGTTTGCCCCCCTCCCCACTTCTTGAGTGGGGGCAGCTGCACCCCCTCCCCCCGCCTCCCCCTCATCCGCCGCCACTCCACTGATTGTAACCGAATAATGTCACTTTCGGTAAATCACTAGCGGTGCTTTCTACGGTTCCAATTGCGAGCCAGGTGTGTATCTGGTGCCTTGTGATTTGTGAATGAAGACAATCACACAACCTAAAACCTTTAAACCATTGTGTTCATGCGAGATCAATGATGGCTCCAGTACCGCGCACTGATTAACTCTGATATCGTGCTTAGTCGTGACCAGTTTTGGAATCAACGCAGCTGACGGCTTTCCAGTCGTTCAGCGGTCTCTGTACCGCAGTGCAGATAGGTGCTGCGGGACAGCCAAAACAGCAGGCGTTCAGGATAATCTGTACCGCAGTGCAAATAGGTGCTGCGGGACAGCCTAAACAGCAGGCGTTCAGGATAATCTGTACCGCAGTGCAGATAGGTGCTGCGGGACAGCCTAAACAGCAGGCGTTCAGGATAATCTGTACCGCAGTGCAGATATGTGCTGCGGGACAGCCTAAGCAGCAGGCGTTCAGGATAATCTGTACTAGTGGTGTCAATCGGTTACCGAAATTTTGGTAACTGAAAAAATGTTGTGACCGATTTGGTAATCGGTCGGTCAGGCTTATCAATTTTTGGACACTTTTCGGTCAGCCTAATCTTAAACAATTCAATTTTGTGTCACACTTTCACACATTATATCCAGCAAATATGCTCCGAATTAAAACAATTAATGTACATACTAAATTGAACACATCATTATGATATCAAGATTGAAGATATTGCTCACAAGAAGAAGTGAGGTCCTTAAAAATAAGTATTGTATACCATCTTATGTAGCAAGCACAAACCAGTAACCAGTATGCCCTCCAACTTTGGCCAGATAAAATGTATTTCTTCCTATGTATGTATTTATGTAATATGTATTGTGCTGCAAATTAATAGGAAATGATTGAGGTCACATTTTTCCATCCTGTTTTCAATGTGCTTTCGGTCTTGCTTGCAGCATCCACTGCTTTGCTTTGTAAATGTACTTGGTTCCCTTTTTCGCAATTATAGTCTTTTTGGAAACTGTACATGTGTTTTATGATGTTAAACAAACCAATTTGTACAGTGTGTTATCTACATAAATAAGTATACAATTTGTAAAATAGGTCAAATTTTGGACATTTTTGGCTTCAACCAAAATCGGTCGGTATTCGGTCAACCGAAATGCCTTCCTTTCGGTATCGGTTTGGAATCGGTCAGGACATTTTTGGAAAATGGCATCACTAATCTCTGCCGCAGTGCAGATAGGTGCTGCGGGACAGCCTAAACAGCAGGCGTTCAGGATAATCTGTACCGCAGTACATATAGGTGCTGCGGGACAGCCTAAACAGCAGGCGTTCCGGATAATCTGTACCGCAGTACAGACTGCATATAGGTGCTGCGGGACAGCCTAAACAGCAGGCGTTCCGGATAATCTGTACCGCAGTACAGACTGCATATAGGTGCTGCGGGACAGCCTAAACAGCAGGCGTTCAGGATAATCTGTACCGCAGTGCAGATAGGTGCTGAGGGACGGCCTAAACAGCAGGCGTTCCGGATAATCTGTACCGCAGTACAGACTGCATATAGGTGCTGCGGGACAGCCTAAACAGCAGGCGTTCAGGATAATCTGTACCGCAGTGCAGATAGGTGCTGAGGGACGGCCTAAACAGCAGGCGTTCAGGATAATCTGTACCGCAGTGCATATAGGTGCTGCGGGACAGCCTAAACATCAGGCGTTCAGGATAACGCCAGGCTGTCTCAGTCGTTCAGAATAACGCCAGGGTGGCTCAGTCGTTCAGGATAACGCCAGGGTGGCTCAGTCGTTCAGGATTACGCCAGGCTGTCTCAGTCGTTCAGGATAACGCCAGGCTGTCTCAGGCGTTCAGGATAACGCCAGGCTGTCTCAGGCGTTCAGGATAACGCCAGGCTGTCTCAGTCGTTCAGGATAACGCCAGGCTGTCTCAGTCGTTCAGGATAACGCCAGGCTGTCTCAGTCGTTCAGGATAACGCCAGGCTGTCTCAGTCGTTCAGGATAACGCCAGGGTGGCTCAGTCGTTCAGGATAACGCCAGGCTGTCTCAGTCGTTCAGGATAACGCCAGGCTGTCTCAGTCGTTCAGGATAACGTCAGGCTGTCTCAGTCGTTCAGGATAACGCCAGGCTGTCTCAGTCGTTCAGGATAACGCCAGGCTGTCATAGTCGTTCAGGATAACGCCAGGCTGTCTCAGTCATTCAGGATAACGCCAGACTGTCTCAGTCGTTCAGTATAACCCCAGAATGTCTCAGTCGTTCAGGATAACGCCAGACTTCCCCAGTTTCCCACGCGGTAGCATTTACAAACGGTGCCAAACGGCAAATGCACAGCGATATTGACACAAGCATTCCATTCAAAGTATGTGCTTTCCCCAGAAATACCACCATCTTCAATTATTTTGTTTTCCCTCTTCTTTTCGTGACGCGTTGAGTGTGTATGCGTGGTGATTAATTTGATGCTGGGTCGAAATCGGCTACGGTATGTTGGGAGCAGAAGAATGGCGTATTTCTAGTCTGTGCTCAGCTTACCAGAAGATAACATGAACAATATTAAAATATAATTAGGGAAGAAAGAATACACACGCCTGGTGTGTTCAGCTTCTGGCTAGGCTATGCCACGTATTGGAAGCATTGCATTTTTGCGGATCTAGTAAGATATCCCAATCCAGATGGGTTTCCCAGAGGATGTACCTGTGTTGTTCAGAATGTCTTAGCTCGGCAGATTATTAGTTCTGTTGCAAGTCCAAGGTGAATTATAATTTCGGTTTCAATAACATTTCCAATGTCAGGATGCAAAATCCAAGAGATTGTTCAACAATGACATTTCGTGAGTTAAGTTTACGTCAGATTAGTTGTAACCTGTAATTGTGATAGGTAGTTTTTACTTGCATAATTTAAAATGGGTTTGAATTTAATGTTCATGTTATATTTAAGCGAAACTATTCAGAGGCGTCAGTACACCCTGATTACTATTCTCCGATGCAGCATAAATAATGCAAAGGATTTTATATTGTAGTTGAGATTGTACATCCAAAGTAGACTCATGGCTTACAAAGCGGGTCGCAATAGAGGATAATAATCAAGGGAGCCGTCACCTTCCGAAAGTGTGGGGGGAGGGGGGGGGGGCATTCCGAAGTAGATTCTTTCCATGCACCGCCCATAGGCGTAATGTTTAAATCCGAAAATGTGGGGGGAACACGCCCCCCCCCCCTGTGGCGGAGCCCCTGGTAATAATTATTAGACACTAGAGAAGCGTGTGACAGGAAAGTAAAATTTTCCTGCTCGACAGGAAAGTAAAATGCAACTAAATCACAACGGATATTTACAAATGCACAGACCCCTCAACAACATAAAGAAGGGTGATGATATCACACAAGTTTCTTTTCGTGGAGACTTTTTCTTTCCACTGACAATGATGTTTCTTGCTGTACATGCACGCACCAGAGGCGTGCAACAACCTGGTGATGGGTGTCCTGATTGAAGCAACAACGATCGACGCAAGTTATTGTCAGCAGCAGATATATCCGCTGCTACCTCGAATATGCGACAGAAATTGAGCTGTCGGGCATTGCAGCGAACTGAATGTCCTCCCCAGTCGGACCGACTACTGAATACATTGCGAACCGGATAGCAGCTGTCTCCCTGGCGTCATATTGCCATTTGTATAAGTAAGTTACGACGGCGTTTCATCCGGCAAGGCCGCTCGGTGTGTATAGTTCGACTCGACGCTCGGTGTATAGAGTTCGACGCTCGGTGTATAGAGTTCGACTCGACGCTCGGTGTATAGAGTTCGACGCTCGGTGTATAGAGTTCGACTCGACGCTCAGTGTATAGAGTTCGACGCTCGGTGTATAGAGTTCGACTCGACGCTCGGTGTATAGAGTTCGACGCTCGGTGTATAGAGTTCAACTCGACGCTCGGTGTATTGAGTTCGACACTCGGTGTATAGAGTTCGACTCGCCGCTCGGAGTATAGAGTTCGACGCTCGGTGTATAGAGTTCGACGCTCGGTGTATAAAGTTCGACACTCGGTGTATAGAGTTCGACGCTCGGTGTATAGAGTTCGACGCTCGGTGTATAGAGTTCGACGCTCGGTGTATAGAGTTCGACTCGACGCTCGGTGTATAGAGTTCGACGCTCGGTGTATAGAGTTCGACTCGACGCTCGGTGTATAGAGTTCGACGCTCGGTGTATAGAGTTCAACTCGACGCTCGGTGTATAGAGTTCGACGCTCGGTGTATAGAGTTCGACTCGCCGCTCGGAGTATAGAGTTCGACGCTCGGTGTATAGAGTTCGACGCTCGGTGTATAAAGTTCGACACTCGGTGTATAGAGTTCGACGCTCGGTGTATAGAGTTCGACGCTCGGTGTATATAGTTCGACGCTCGGTGTATAGAGTTCGACGCTCGGTGTATAGAGTTCGACTCGACGCTCGGTGTATAGAGTTCGACGCTCGGTGTATAGAGTTCGACGCTCGGTGTATAGAGTTCGACGCTCGGTGTATAGAGTTCGACGCTGGGAGTCGGGAAGCGAGACGACGCTTCCGCCCGAGAGCACTGGGGGGGGGGGGGGGGCTACATGGTGCATACTCATATGCCATTTAACTAGATGGCGTCAGTTCAACCTGTATAGAGTTCGACGTTCGGTGTATAGAGTTCGACGCTCGGTGTATAGAGTACGACGCTCGGTGTATAGAGTTCGAAGCTCGGTGTATAGAGTTCGACGCTCGGCGTATAGAGTTCGACGCTCGGTGTATAGAGTTCGACTCGACGCTCGGTGTATAGAGTTAGACGCTCGGTGTATAGAGTTCGACGCTCGGTGTATAGAGTTCGACGTTCGGTGTATAGAGTTCGACTCGAAGCTCGGTGTATAGAGTTCGACACTCGGTGTATAGAGTTCGACGCTCGGTGTATAGAGTTCGACGCTCAGTGTATAGAGTTCGACGCTCGGTGTATAGAGTTCGACGCTCGGTGTATAGAGTTCGACGCCCGGTGTATAGAGTTCGACTCGACGCTCGGTGTATAGAGTTGGACGCTCGGTGCATAGAGTTCGACACTCGGTGTATAGAGTTGGACGCTCGGTGTATAGAGTTCGACGCTCGGTGTATAGAGTTCGACGCCCGGTGTATAGAGTTCGACGCTCGGTGTATAGAGTTCGACTCGATGCTCGGTGTATAGAGTTGGACGCTCGGTGCATAGAGTTCGACGCTCAGTGTATAGAGTTCGACTCGACGGTCGGTGTATAGAGTTCGACGCTCGGTGTATAGAGTTCGACGCTCGTTGTATAGAGTTCGACGCTCGGTGTATAGAGTTTGACGCTCGGTGTATAGAGTTCGACTCGACGCTCGGTGTATAGAGTTCGACTCGACGCTCGGTGTATACAGTTCAACGCTCGGTGTATAGAGTTCGATTCGACGCTCGGTGTATAGAGTTCGACTCGACGCTCGGTGTATAGAGTTCGACGCTCGGTGTATACAGTTCGACGCTCGGTGTATAGAGTTCGACGCCCGGTGTATAGAGTTCGACACTCGGTGTATAGAGTTCGACGCTCGGTGTATAGAGTTCGACGCTCGGAGTATAGAGTTCGACGCTCGGTGTATAGAGTTCGACGCTCGGTGTATAGAGTTCGACTCGACGCTCGGTGTATAGAGTTCGACTCGACGCTCGGTGTATACAGTTCGACGCTCGGTGTATAGAGTTCGGCGCTCGGTGTATAGAGTTCGACGCTCGGTGTATAGAGTTCGACTCGACACCCGGTGTATAGAGTTCGACGCTCGGTGTATAGAGTTCGATGCTCGGTGTATAGAGTTCGACTCGACGCTCGGTGTATAGAGTTCGACTCGACGCTCGGTGTATAGAGTTCGACTCGACGCTCGGTGTATAGAGTTCGACGCTCGGTGTATAGAGTTTGACGCTCGGTGTATAGAGTTCGACTCGACGCTCGGTGTATAGAGTTCGACGCTCGGTGTATAGAGTTCGACTCGACGCTCGGTGTATAGAGTTCGACTCGACGCTCGGTGTATAGAGTTCGACTCGACGCTCGGTGTATAGAGTTCGAAGCTCGGTGTATAGAGTTCGACGCTCGGTGTATAGAGTTCGACTCGACGCTCGGTGTATAGAGTTCGACTCGACGCTCGGTGTATAGAGTTAGACGCTCGGTGTATAGAGTTCGACTCGACGCTCGGTGTATAGAGTTCGACGCTCAGTGTATAGAGTTCGACGCTCGGTGTATAGAGTTCGACTCGACGCTCGATGTATAGAGTTCGACGCTCGGTGTATAGACTTCGACTCGGCGCTCGGTGTATAGAGTTCGACGCTCGGTGTATAGAGTTCAACGCTCGGTGTATAGAGTTCGACGCTCGGTGCATAGAGTTCGACGCTCGGTGTATAGAGTTCGACTCGATGCTCGGTGTATAGAGTTTGACTCGACGCTCGGTGTATAGAGTTCGACTCGACGCTCGGTGTATAGAGTTCGACTCGACGCTCGGTGTATAGAGTTCGACTCGACGCTCGGTGTAGAG
This sequence comes from Chirona hameri, assembly GCA_036785665.1. Classification (NCBI taxonomy): domain Eukaryota; kingdom Metazoa; phylum Arthropoda; class Thecostraca; order Balanomorpha; family Balanidae; genus Chirona; species Chirona hameri. The sequence continues at coordinate 54,449 of JAXIVJ010003576.1, forward strand.
TTCGACGCTCGGTGTATAGGGTTCGACGCTCGGTGTATAGAGTTCGACTCGACGCTCGATGTATAGAGTTCGACTCGACGCTCGGTGTATAGAGTTCGACGCTCGGTGTATAGAGTTCGACTCGACGCTCGGTGTATAGAGTTCGACTCGACGCTCGGTGTATAGAGTTCAACGCTCGGTGTATAGAGTTCGACTCGACGCTCGGTGTATAGAGTTCGACTCGACGCTCGGTGTATAGAGTTGGACGCTCGGTGTATAGAGTTCGACGCTCGGTGTATAGAGTTTGACTCGACGCTCGGTGTATAGAGTTCGACGCTCGGTGTATAGAATTCGACTCGACGCTCGGTGTATAGAGTTCGACGCTCGGTGTATAGAGTTCGACTCGACGCTCGGTGTATAGAGTTCGACGCTCGGTGTATATAATTCGACTCGACGCTCGGTGTATAGAGTTCGACGCTCGGTGTATAGAGTTAGACTCGACGCTCGGTGTATAGAGTTCGACGCTCGGTGTATAGAGATCGACGTTCAGTGTATAGAGTTCGACGCTCGGTGTATAGAGTTCGACGCTCGGTGTATAGAGTTCGACGCTCGGTGTATAGAGTTCGACAATCAGTGTATAGAGTTCGAAACTCAGTGTATAGAGTTCGACGCTCGGTGTATGGAGTTCAACTCGACGCTCGGTGTATAGAGTTCGACGCTTGGTGTATAGATTTCGACGCTCAGTGTATAGAGTTCGACACTCAGTGTATAGAGTTCGACGCTCGGTGTATAGAGTTCAACTCGACGCTCGATGTATAGAGTTCGACGCTCGGTGTATAGAGTTCGACACTCGGTGTATAGAGTTCGGCTCGACGCTCGGTGTATAGAGTTCGACTCGACGCTCGGTGTATAGAGTTCGACGCGCGTCAAGTCGAACTCTATACACCGAGCGTCGAGTCGAACTCTATACACCGAGCGTCGAGTCGAACTCTATACACCGAGCGTCGAGCCAAACTCTATACACCGAGCGTCGAGTCGAACTCTATACACCGAGCGTCGAACTCTATACACCGAGCGTCGAGTCGAACTCTATACACCGAGTGTCGAACTCTATACACCGAGCGTCGAACTCTATACATTGAGCGTCGAGTTGAACTCTATACACCGAGCATCGAACTCTATACACTGAGTGTCGAACTCTATACATTGAGCTCTATACACCGAGCGTCGAGTCGAACTCTATACACCGAGCGTCGAGTCGAACTCTATACACCAAGCGTCGAACTCTATACACCGAGCGTCGAGTCGAACTCTATACACCGAGCGTCGAGTCGAACTCTATACACCGAGCGTCGAACTCTATACACCGAGCGTCGAGTCGAACTCTATACACCGAGCGTCGAGCCGAACTCTATACACCGAGTGTCGAACTCTATACACCGAGCGTAGTTCGACTCGACGTTCGGTGTATAGAGTTCGACGCTCGGTGTATAGAGTTCGACTCGACGCTCGGTGTATAGAGTTCGACTCGACGCTCGGTGTATAGAGTTCGACGCTTGGTGTATAGAGTTCGACTCGACGCTCGGTGTATAGAGTTCGACTCGACGCTCGGTGTATAGAGTTCGACTCGACGCTCGGTGTATAGAGTTCGACTCGACGCTCGGTGTATAGAGCTCGACTCGACGCTCGGTGTATAGAGTTCGACGCTCGGTGTATAGAGTTCGACGCTCGGTGTATAGAGTTCGACTCGACGCTCGGTGTATAGAGTTCGACTCGACGCTCGGTGCATAGAGTTTGACGCTCGTTGTATAGAGTTCGACTCGACGCTCGGTGTATAGAGTTCGACTCGACGCTCGGTGTATAGAGTTCGACTCGACGCTCGGTGTGTAAAGTTCGACTCGACGCTCGGTGTATAGAGTTGGACGCTCGGTGTATAGAGTTCGACGCTCGGTGTATAGAGTTCGACGCTCGGTGTATAGAGTTCGACTCCACGCTCCGTGTATAGAGTTCGACTCGACGCTCCGTGTATAGAGTTCGACTCGACGCTCGGTGTATAGAGTTCGATTCGACGCTCGGTGTATAGAGTTCGACTCGACGCTCGGTGTATAGAGTTCGACGCTCGGTGTATAGAGTTCGACGCTCAGTGTATAGAGTTCGACACTCAGTGTATAGAGTTCGACGCTCGGTGTATAGAGTTCAACTCGACGCTCGGTGTATAGAGTTCGACGCTCGGTGTATAGAGTTCGACGCTCGGTGTATAGAGTTCGACTCGACGCTCGGTGTATAGAGTTCGACTCGACACTCGGTGTATAGAGTTCGACTCGACGCTCGGTGTATAGAGTTCGACGCTCGGTGTATAGAGTTCTACGATCGGTGTATAGAGTTCGACTCGACGCTCGGTGTATAGAGTTCGACTCGACGCTCGGTGTATAGAGTTCGACGCTCGGTGTATAGAGTTCGACTCGACGCTCGGTATATAGAGTTAGACTCGACGCTCGGTGTATAGAGTTCGACTCGACGCTCGGTGTATAGAGTTCGACTCGACGCTCGGTGTATAGAGTTGGACGCTCGGTGTATAGAGTTCGACGCTCGGTGTAGAGAGTTTGACTCGACGCTCGGTGTATAGAGTTCGACGCTCGGTGTATAGAATTCGACTCGACGCTCGGTGTATAGAGTTCGACGCTCGGTGTATAGAGTTCGACTCGACGCTCGGTGTATAGAGTTCAACGCTCGGTGTATAGAATTCGACTCGACGCTCGGTGTATAGAGTTCGACGCTCGGTGTATAGAGTTCGACTCGACGCTCGGTGTATAGAGTTTGACTCGACGCTCGGTGTATAGAATTCGACGCTCGGTGAATAGAGATCGACGCTCGGTGTATAGAGTTCGACGCTCGGTGTATAGAGTTCGACACTCGGTGTATAGAGTTCGACGCTCGGTGTAGAGTTCGACTCGACTCTCTGTGTTCGACTGGACGCTTGGTGTATAGAGTTCAACGCTCGGTGTATAGAGTTCCACGCTGGGTGTATAGAGTTCGACGCTGGGTTTATAGAGTTTGACGCTCGGTGTATAGAGTTCGACTCGACGCTCGGTGAATAGAGTTCGACGCTCGGTGTATAGAGTTCGACTCGACGCTCGGTGTATAGAGTTCGACGCTCGGTGTATAGAGTTCGACGCTCGGTGTAGAGAGTTCGACTCGACGCTCGGTGTATAGAGTTCGACTCGACGCTCGGTGTATAGAGTTCGACTCGACGCTTGGTGTATAGAGTTCGACTCGACGCTCGGTGTATAGAGTTCGACGCTCGGTGTATAGAGTTCGACGCTCGGTGTATAGAGTTCGACAATCAGTGTATAGAGTTCGACACTCAGTGTATAGAGTTCGACGCTCGGTGTATGGAGTTCAACTCGACGCTCGGTGTATAGAGTTCGACGCTTGGTGTATAGATTTCGACGCTCAGTGTATAGAGTTCGACACTCAGTGTATAGAGTTCGACGCTCGGTGTATAGAGTTCAACTCGACGCTCGATGTATAGAGTTCGACGCTCGGTGTATAGAGTTCGACACTCGGTGTATAGAGTTCGGCTCGACGCTCGGTGTATAGAGTTCGACTCGACGCTCGGTGTATAGAGTTCGACGCGCGTCGAGTCGAACTCTATACACCGAGCGTCGAGTCGAACTCTATACACCGAGCGTCGAGTCGAACTCTATACACCGAGCGTCGAACTCTATACACCGAGCGTCGAGCCAAACTCTATACACCGAGCGTCGAGTCGAACTCTATACACCGAGCGTCGAACTCTATACACCGAGCGTCGAGTCGAACTCTATACACCGAGCGTCGAGTCGAACTCTATACACCGAGTGTCGAACTCTATACACCGAGCGTCGAACTCTATACATCGAGCGTCGAGTTGAACTCTATACACCGAGCATCGAACTCTATACACTGAGTGTCGAACTCTATACACTGAGCTCTATACACCGAGCGTCGAGTCGAACTCTATACACCGAGCGTCGAGTCGAACTCTATACACCGAGCGTCGAACTCTATGCACCGAGCGTCGAGTCGAACTCTATACACCGAGCGTCGAACTCTATACACCGAGCGTCGAGTCGAACTCTATACACCGAGCGTCGAGCCGAACTCTATACACCGAGTGTCGAACTCTATACACCGAGCGTAGTTCGACTCGACGTTCGGTGTATAGAGTTCGACGCTCGGTGTATAGAGTTCGACTCGACGCTCGGTGTATAGAGTTCGACTCGACGCTCGGTGTATAGAGTTCGACGCTTGGTGTATAGAGTTCGACTCGACGCTCGGTGTATAGAGTTCGACTCGACGCTCGGTGTATAGAGTTCGACTCGACGCTCGGTGTATAGAGTTCGACTCGACGCTCGGTGTATAGAGCTCGACTCGACGCTCGGTGTATAGAGTTCGACGCTCGGTGTATAGAGTTCGACGCTCGGTGTATAGAGTTCGACTCGACGCTCGGTGTATAGAGTTCGACTCGACGCTCGGTGCATAGAGTTTGACGCTCGTTGTATAGAGTTCGACTCGACGCTCGGTGTATAGAGTTCGACTCGACGCTCGGTGTATAGAGTTCGACTCGACGCTCGGTGTGTAAAGTTCGACTCGACGCTCGGTGTATAGAGTTGGACGCTCGGTGTATAGAGTTCGACGCTCGGTGTATAGAGTTCGACGCTCGGTGTATAGAGTTCGACTCCACGCTCCGTGTATAGAGTTCGACTCGACGCTCCGTGTATAGAGTTCGACTCGACGCTCGGTGTATAGAGTTCGATTCGACGCTCGGTGTATAGAGTTCGACTCGACGCTCGGTGTATAGAGTTCGACGCTCGGTGTATAGAGTTCGACGCTCAGTGTATAGAGTTCGACACTCAGTGTATAGAGTTCGACGCTCGGTGTATAGAGTTCAACTCGACGCTCGGTGTATAGAGTTCGACGCTCGGTGTATAGAGTTCGACGCTCGGTGTATAGAGTTCGACTCGACGCTCGGTGTATAGAGTTCGACTCGACACTCGGTGTATAGAGTTCGACTCGACGCTCGGTGTATAGAGTTCGACGCTCGGTGTATAGAGTTCTACGATCGGTGTATAGAGTTCGACTCGACGCTCGGTGTATAGAGTTCGACTCGACGCTCGGTGTATAGAGTTCGACGCTCGGTGTATAGAGTTCGACTCGACGCTCGGTATATAGAGTTAGACTCGACGCTCGGTGTATAGAGTTCGACTCGACGCTCGGTGTATAGAGTTCGACTCGACGCTCGGTGTATAGAGTTGGACGCTCGGTGTATAGAGTTCGACGCTCGGTGTAGAGAGTTTGACTCGACGCTCGGTGTATAGAGTTCGACGCTCGGTGTATAGAATTCGACTCGACGCTCGGTGTATAGAGTTCGACGCTCGGTGTATAGAGTTCGACTCGACGCTCGGTGTATAGAGTTCAACGCTCGGTGTATAGAATTCGACTCGACGCTCGGTGTATAGAGTTCGACGCTCGGTGTATAGAGTTCGACTCGACGCTCGGTGTATAGAGTTTGACTCGACGCTCGGTGTATAGAGTTCGACGCTCGGTGAATAGAGATCGACGCTCGGTGTATAGAGTTCGACGCTCGGTGTATAGAGTTCGACACTCGGTGTATAGAGTTCGACGCTCGGTGTAGAGTTCGACTCGACTCTCTGTGTTCGACTGGACGCTTGGTGTATAGAGTTCAACGCTCGGTGTATAGAGTTCCACGCTGGGTGTATAGAGTTCGACGCTGGGTTTATAGAGTTTGACGCTCGGTGTATAGAGTTCGACTCGACGCTCGGTGAATAGAGTTCGACGCTCGGTGTATAGAGTTCGACTCGACGCTCGGTGTATAGAGTTCGACGCTCGGTGTATAGAGTTCGACGCTCGGTGTAGAGAGTTCGACTCGACGCTCGGTGTATAGAGTTCGACTCGACGCTCGGTGTATAGAGTTCGACTCGACGCTTGGTGTATAGAGTTCGACTCGACGCTCGGTGTATAGAGTTCGACGCTCGGTGTATAGAGTTCGACGCTCGGTGTATAGAGTTCGACAATCAGTGTATAGAGTTCGACACTCAGTGTATAGAGTTCGACGCTCGGTGTATGGAGTTCAACTCGACGCTCGGTGTATAGAGTTCGACGCTTGGTGTATAGATTTCGACGCTCAGTGTATAGAGTTCGACACTCAGTGTATAGAGTTCGACGCTCGGTGTATAGAGTTCAACTCGACGCTCGATGTATAGAGTTCGACGCTCGGTGTATAGAGTTCGACACTCGGTGTATAGAGTTCGGCTCGACGCTCGGTGTATAGAGTTCGACTCGACGCTCGGTGTATAGAGTTCGACGCGCGTCGAGTCGAACTCTATACACCGAGCGTCGAGTCGAACTCTATACACCGAGCGTCGAGTCGAACTCTATACACCGAGCGTCGAACTCTATACACCGAGCGTCGAGCCAAACTCTATACACCGAGCGTCGAGTCGAACTCTATACACCGAGCGTCGAACTCTATACACCGAGCGTCGAGTCGAACTCTATACACCGAGCGTCGAGTCGAACTCTATACACCGAGTGTCGAACTCTATACACCGAGCGTCGAACTCTATACATCGAGCGTCGAGTTGAACTCTATACACCGAGCATCGAACTCTATACACTGAGTGTCGAACTCTATACACTGAGCTCTATACACCGAGCGTCGAGTCGAACTCTATACACCGAGCGTCGAGTCGAACTCTATACACCGAGCGTCGAACTCTATGCACCGAGCGTCGAGTCGAACTCTATACACCGAGCGTCGAGTCGAACTCTATACACCGAGCGTCGAGTCGAACTCTATACACCGAGCGTCGAACTCTATACACCGAGCGTCGAGTCGAACTCTATACACCGAGCGTCGAGCCGAACTCTATACACCGAGTGTCGAACTCTATACACCGCGCGTAGTTCGACTCGACGCCGGTGTATAGAGTTCGACGCTCGGTGTATAGAGTTCGACGCTCGGTGTATAGAGTTCGACGCTCGGTGTATAGAGTTCGACTCGACGCTCGGTGTATAGAGTTCGACTCGACGCTCGGTGTATAGAGTTCGACGCTCGGTGTATAGAGTTCGACTCGACGCTCGGTGTATAGAGTTCTACTTGACGCTCGGGTGTATAGAGTTCGACTCGACGCTCGGTGTATAGAGTTCGACTCGACGCTCGGTGTATAGAGTTCGACGCTCGGTGTATAGAGTTCGACGCTCGGTGTATAGAGTTCGACTCGACGCTCGGTGTATAGAGTTCGACGCTCGGTGTATAGAGTTCGACTCGACGCTCGGTGTATAGAGTTCGACTCGACGCTCGGTGTATAGAGTTCGACGCTTGGTGTATAGAGTTCGACTCGACGCTCGGTGTATAGAGTTCGACTCGACGCTCGGTGTATAGAGTTCGACTCGACGCTCGGTGTATAGAGTTCGACGCTCGGTGTATAGAGTTCGACGCTCGGTGTATAGAGTTCGACTCGACGCTCGGTGTATAGAGTTCGACTCGACGCTCAGTGTATAGAGTTCGACGCTCGGTGTATAGAGTTCGACGCTCGGTGTATAGAGTTCGACTCGACGCTCGGTGTATAGAGTTCGACTCGACGCTCGGTGTATAGAGTTCGACGCTCGTTGTATAGAGTTCGACTCGACGCTCGGTGTATAGAGTTCGACTCGACGCTCGGTGTATAGAGTTCGACTCGACGCTCGGTGTATAGAGTTCGACGCTCGGTGTATAGAGTTCGACGCTCGGTGTATAAAGTTCGACGCCCGGTGTATAGAGTTCGACTCGACGCTCCGTGTATAGAGTTCGACTCGACGCTCGGTGTATAGAGTTCGACTCGACGCTCGGTGTATAGAGTTCGATTCGACGCTCGGTGTATAGAGTTCGACTCGACGCTCGGTGTATAGAGTTCGACGCTCGGTGTATAGAGTTCGACGCTCAGTGTATAGAGTTCGACACTCAGTGTATAGAGTTCGACGCTCGGTGTATAGAGTTCAACTCGACGCTCGGTGTATAGAGTTCGACGCTCGGTGTATAGAGTTCGACGCTCGGTGTATAGAGTTCGACTCGACGCTCGGTGTATAGAGTTCGACTCGACACTCGGTGTATAGAGTTCGACTCGACGCTCGGTGTATAGAGTTCGACGCTCGGGGTATAGAGTTCGACGATCGGTGTATAGAGTTCGACTCGACGCTCGGTGTATAGAGTTCGACGCTCGGTGTAGAGTTCGACTCGACTCTCTGTGTTCGACTGGACGCTTGGTGTATAGAGTTCGACGCTCGGTGTATAGAGTTCGACACTCAGTGTATAGAGTTCGACGCTCGGTGTATAGAGTTCAACTCGACGCTCGGTGTATAGAGTTCGACGCTCGGTGTATAGAGTTCGACGCTCGGTGTATAGAGTTCGACTCGACGCTCGGTGTATAGAGTTCGACTCGACACTCGGTGTATAGAGTTCGACTCGACGCTCGGTGTATAGAGTTCGACGCTCGGTGTATAGAGTTCGACGCTCGGTGTATAGAGTTCGACTCGACGCTCGGTGTATAGAGTTGAACGCTCGGTGTATAGAATTCGACTCGACGCTCGGTGTATAGAGTTCGACGCTCGGTGTATAGAGTTCGACTCGACGCTCTGTGTATAGAGTTCGACTCGACGCTCGGTGTATAGAGTTCGACGCTCGGTGTATAAAGTTCGACGCTCGGTGTAGAGTTCGACTCGAATCTCTGTGTTCGACTGGACGCTTGGTGTATAGAGTTCGACGCTCGGTGTATAGAGTTCGACGCTGGGTGTATAGAGTTCGACGCTGGGTTTATAGAGTTCGACGCTCGGTGTATAGAGTTCGACTCGACGCTAGGTGAATAGAGTTCGACGCTCGGTGTATAGAGTTCGACTCGACGCTCGGTGTATAGAGTTCGACGCTCGGTGTAGAGAGTTCGACTCGACGCTCGGTGTATAGAGTTCGACTCGACGCTCGGTGTATAGAGTTCGACTCGACGCTCGGTGTATAGAGTTCGACTCGACGCTCGGTGTATAGAGTTCCACTCGACGCTCGGTGTATAGAGTTCGACTCGACGCTCGGTGTATAGAGTTCGACGCTCGGTGTATAGAGTTCGACGCTCGGTGTATAGAGTTCGACAATCAGTGTATAGAGTTCGACACTCAGTGTATAGAGTTCGACGCTCGGTGTATGGAGTTCAACTCGACGCTCGGTGTATAGAGTTCGACGCTTGGTGTATAGATTTCGACGCTCAGTGTATAGAGTTCGACACAAAGTGTATAGAGTTCGACGCTCGGTGTATAGAGTTCAACTCGACGCTCGATGTATAGAGTTCGACGCTCGGTGTGTAGAGTTCGACACTCGGTGTATAGAGTTCGGCTCGACGCTCGGTGTATAAGGTTCGACTCGACGCTCGTTGTATAGAGTTCGACGCGCGTCGAGTCGAACTCTATACACCGAGCGTCGAGTCGAACTCTATACACCGAGCGTCGAATTCTATACACCGAGCGTCGAGTCGAACTCGTTACACCGAGCGTCGAGTCGAACTCTATACACCAAGCGTCGAGTCGAACTCTATACACCGAGCGTCGAACTCTATACACAGAGCGTCGAGTCTAACTCTATACACCGAGCGTCGAGTCAAACTCTATACACCGAGCGTCGAACTCTATACACCGAGCGTCGAACTCTATACACCGAGCGTCGAGTCGAACTCTATACACCGAGCGTCGAGTCGAACTCTAGACACCGAGCGTCAAGTCGAACTCTATGCACCGAGCGTCGAACTATATACACCGAGCGTCGAGTCGAACTCTATACACCGAGCGTCGAGTCGAACTCTATACACCGAGCGTCGAGTCGAACTCTATACACCGAGCGTCGAGTCGAACTCTATACACCGAGCGTCGAACTCTATACACCGAGCGTCGAACTCTATACACCGAGCGTCGAGTCGAACTCTATACACCGAGCGTCGAGTCGAACTCTATACACCGAGCGTCGAGTCGAACTCTATACACCGAGCGTCAAACTCTATACACCGAGCGTCGAGTCGAACGCTATACACCTAGCGTCGAGTCGAACTCTATACACCGAGCGTCGAACTCTATACACTGAGTGTCGAACTCTATACACTGAGCGTCTAACTCTATACACCGAGCGTCGAACTCTATACACCGAGCGTCGAGTTGAACTCTATACACCGAGCGTCGAACTATATACACTGAGTGTCGAACTCTATACACTGAGCGTCGAACTCTATACACCGAGCGTCGAACTCTATACACCGAGCGTCGAACTCTATACACCGAGCGTCGAGTCGAACTCTATACACCGAGCGTCGAGTCGAACTCTATACACCGAGCGTCGAGTCGAACTCTATACACCGAGCGTCGAGTCGAACTCTATACACCGAGCGTCGAGTCGAACTCTATACACCGAGCGTCAAACTCTATACACCGAGTGTCGAACTCTATACACCGAGCGTCGAACTCTATACACCGAGCGTCGAGTCGAACTCTATACACCGAGCGTCGAATCGAACTCTATACACCGAGCGTCGAACTCTATTCACCGAGCGTCGAGTCGAACTCTATACACAGAGCGTCGAACTCTATACACCCTGCGTCGAACTCTGTACACCCAGCGTCGAACTCTATACACCGAGCGTCGAACTCTATACACCAAGCGTCCAGTCGAACACAGAGAGTCGAGTCGAACTCTACACCGAGCGTCGAACTCTATACACCGAGTGTCGAACTCTATACACCGAGCATCGAACTCTATACACCGAGCGTCGATCTCTATACACCGAGCGTCGAACTCTATACACCGAGCGTTGAGTCGAACTCTATACACCGAGCGTCGAGTCGAACTCTATACACCGAGCGTCGAACTCTATACACCGAGCGTCGAACTCTATACACCGAGCGTCGAGTCGAACTCTATACACCGAGCGTCGAACTATATACACCGAGCGTCGAACTCTATACACCGAGCGTCGAGTCGAACTCTATACACCGAGCGTCGAGTCGAACTCTATACACCGAGCGTCGAGTCGAACTCTATACACCGAGCGTCGAACTCTATACACCGAGCGTCGAGTCGAATTCTATACACCGAGCGTCGAACTCTATACACCGAGCGTCGAGTCGAACTCTATACACCGAGCGTCGAACTCTATACACCGAGCGTCGAGTCGAATTCTATACATCGAGCGTCGAACTCTATACACCGAGCGTCGAGTCAAACTCTATACACTGAGCGTCGAACTCTATACACCGAGCTTCCAACTCTATACACCGAGCGTCGAGTCGAACTCTATACACCGAGCGTCGAGTCGAACTCTATACACCGAGCGTCGAGTCGAACTCTATACACCAAGCGTCGAGTCGAACTCTATACACCGAGCGTCGAACTCTATACACCGAGCGTCGAGTCGAACTCTATACACCGAGCATCGAGTCGAACTCTATACACCGAGCGTCGAACTCTATACACCGAGCGTCAAACTCTATACACCGAGCGTCGAGTCGAACTCTATACACCGAGCGTCGAGTCGAACTCTAGACACCGAGCGTCGAGTCGAACTCTATACACCGAGCGTCGAACTCTATACATCGAGCGTCGAGTCGAACTCTGTACACCGAGCGTCGAGTCGAACTCTATACACCGAGCGTCGAGTCGAACTCTATACACCGAGCGTCGAGTCGAACTCTATACACCGAGCGTCGAGTCGGACTCTATACACCGAGCGTCGAACTCTATACACCGAGCGTCGAGTCGAACTCTATACACCGAGCGTCGAGTCGAACTCTATACACCAAGCGTCGAACTGTATACACCGAGCGTCGAGTCGAACTCTATACACCGAGCGTCGAGTCGAACTCTATACACCGAGCGTCGAGTCGAACTCTATACACCGATCGTCGAACTCTATACACCGAGCGTCGAGTCGAACTCTATACACCGAGCGTCGAGTCGAACTCTATACACCCGAGCGTCAAGTCGAACTCTATACACCGAGCGTCGAGTCGAACTCTATACACCGAGCGTCGAACTCTATACACCGAGCGTCGAGTCGAACTCTATACAACGAGCGTCGAGTCGAACTCTATACACCGAGCGTCGAACTCTATACACCGAGCGTCGAGTCAAACTCTATACACCGAGCGTCGAGTCGAACTCTATACACCAAGCGTCGAGTCGAACTCTATACACCGAGCGTCAAACTCTATACACAGAGCGTCGAGTCGAACTCTATACACCGAGCGTCGAGTCGAACTCTATACACCGAGCGTCGAGTCGAACTCTATACACCGAGCGTCGAACTCTATACACCAAGCGTCGAACTCTATACACCGAGCGTCGAGTCGAACTCTATACACCGAGCGTCGAAACGAACTCTATACACCGAGCGTCGAGTCGAACTCTATAAACCGAGCGTCGAACTCTATACACCGAGCGTCGAACTCTATACACCGAGCGTCGAGTCGAACTCTATACACCGAGCGTCGAGTCGAACTCTATACACCCAAGCATCAAGTCGAACTCTATACACCGAGCGTCGAGTCGAACTCTATACACCGAGCGTCGAACTCTATACACCGAGCGTCGAGTCGAACTCTATACACCGAGCGTCGAACTCTATACACCGAGCGTCGAACTCTATACACCGAGCGTCGAACTCCCATACACCGAGCGTCGAGTCGAACTCTATACACCGAGCGTCGAGTCGAACTCTATACACCGAGCGTCGAGTCGAACTCTATACATCGAGCGTCGAGTCGAACTCTATACACCGAGCGTCGAACTCTATACACCGAGCGTCGAGCCAAACTGTATACACCGAGCGTCGAGTCGAACTCTATACACCGAGCGTCGAGTCGAACTCTATACACCGAGCGTCGAGTCGAACTCTATAAACCGAGCGTCGAACTCTATACACCGAGCGTCGAACTCTATACACCGAGCGTCGAGTCGAACTCTATACACCGAGCGTCGACTCGAACTCTATACACCCAAGCATCAAGTCGAACTCTATACACCGAGCGTCGAGTCGAACTCTATACACCGAGCGTCGAACTCTATACACCGAGCGTCGAGTCGAACTCTATACACCGAGCGTCGAACTCTATACACCGAGCGTCGAACTCTATACACCGAGCGTCGAACTCTATACACCGAGCGTCGAGTCGAACTCTATACACCGAGCGTCGAGTCGAACTCTATACACCGAGCGTCGAGTCGAACTCTATACATCGAGCGTCGAGTCGAACTCTATACACCGAGCGTCGAACTCTATACACCGAGCGTCGAGCCAAACTGTATACACCGAGCGTCGAGTCGAACTCTATACACCGAGCGTCGAGTCGAACTCTATACACCGAGCGTCGAGTCGAACTCTATACACCGAGTGTCGAACTCTATACACCGAGCGTCGAACTCTATACATCGAGCGTCGAGTTGACCTCTAGACATCGAGCGTCGAACTCTATACACTGAGTGTCGAACTCTATACACTGAGCTCTATACACCGAGCGTCGAGTCGAACTCTATACACCGAGTGTCGAGTCGAACTCTATACACCGAGCGTCGAACTCTATACACCGAGCGTCGAGTCGAACTCTATACACCGAGCGTCGAACTCTATACACCGAGCGTCGAGTCGAACTCTATACACCGAGCGTCGAGCCGAACTCTATACACCGAGTGTCGAACTCTATACACCGAGCGTAGTTCGACTCGACGCTCGGTGTATAGAGTTCGACGCTCGGTGTATAGAGTTCGACGCTCGGTGTATAGAGTTCGACGCTCGGTGTATAGAGTTCGTCTCGACGCTCGGTGTATAGAGTTCGACTCGACGCTCGGTGTATAGAGTTCGACGCTCGGTGTATATAGTTCGACTCGACCCTCGGTGTATAGAGTTCGACTTGACGCTCGAATGTAGAGAGTTCGACTCGACGCTCGGTGTATAGAGTTCGACTCGACGCTCGGTGTATAGAGTTCGACGCTCGGTGTATAGAGTTCGACGCCCGGTGTATAGAGTTCGACTCGACGCTCGGTGTATAGAGTTCGACTCGACGCTCGGTGTATAGAGTTCGACGCTCAATGTATAGAGTTCGACTCGACGCTCGGTGTATAGAGTTCGACTCGACGCTCGGTGTATAGAGTTCGACGCTTGGTGTATAGAGTTCGACTCGACGCTCGGTGTATAGAGTTCGACTCGACGCTCGGTGTATAGAGTTCGACGCTCGGTGTATAGTGTTCGACCCGACGCTCGGTGTATAGAGTTCGACTCGACGCTCGGTGTATAGAGTTCGACTCGACGCTCGGTGTATAGAGTTCCACTCGACGCTCGGTGTATATAGTTCGACTCGACGCTCGGTGTATAGAGTTCGACTCGACGCTCGGTGTATAGAGTTCGACACTCGGTGTATAGAGTTCGACTCGATGCTCGGTGTCTAGAGTTCGACTCGACGCTCGGTGTATAGAGTTCGACTCGACGCTCGGTGTATAGAGTTCGACGCTCGGTGTATAGAGTTCGACGCTCGGTGTATAGAGTTCGACTCGACGCTCGGTGTATAGAGTTCGACTCAACGCTCGGTGTATAGAGTTCGACGCTCGGTGTATAGAGTTCGACTCGACGCTTGGTGTATAGAGTTCGACTTGACGCTCGGTGTATAGAGTTCGACTCGACGCTCGGTGTATAGAGTTCAACTCGACGCCCGGTGTATAGAGTTGGACGCTCGGTGTATAGATTTCGACGCTCGGTGTATAGAGTTTGAATCGACGCTCGGTGTATAGAGTTCGCGCTCGATGTATAGAATTCGACTCGACGCTCGGTGTATAGAGTTCGACTCGACGCTCGGTGTATAGAGTTCGACGCTCGGTGTATAGAATTCGACTCGACGCTCGGTGTATAGAGTTCGACGCTCGGTGTATAGAGTTCGACTCAACGCGCGGTGTATAGAGTTCGATTCGACGCTCGGTGTATAGAGTTCGACTCGACGCTCGGTGTATAGAGTTCGACGCTCGGTGTATAGAAATCGACGCTCGGTGTATAGAGTTCGACTCGACGCTCGGTGTATAGAGTTCGACTCGACGCTCGGTGTGTAGAGTTCGACGCTCGGTGTATAGAGTTCGACGCTCGGTGTATAGAGTTCGACTCGACGCTCGGTGTATAGAGTTCGACGCTCGGTATATAGAGATCGACGCTCGGTGTATAGAGTTCGACGCTCGGTGTATAGAGTTCGACACTCGGTGTATAGAGTTCGACGCTCGGTGTATAGAGTTCGACTCGACGCTCGGTGTATAGAGTTCGACTCGACGCTTGGTGTATAGAGTTCGACGCTCGGTGTATAGAGATTGACGCTCGGTGTTTAGAGTTCGAGTTCGACGCTCGGTGTATAGAGTTCGACACTCGGTGTATAGAGTTCGACGCTCGGTGTAGAGTTCGACTTGACTCTCTGTGTTCGACTGGACGTTTGGTGTATAGAGTTCGACGCTCGGTGTATAGAGTTCGACGCTGGGTGTATAGAGTTCGATGCTGGGTGTATAGAGTTCGACGCTCGGTGTATAGAGTTCAACTCGACCCTCGGTGTATAGAGTTCGACGCTCGGTGTATAGAGTTCGACGCTCGGTGTATATATTTCGACGCTCAGTGTATAGAGTTCGACACTCAGTGTATAGAGTTCGACGCTCGGTGTATAGAGTTCAACTCGACGCTCGATGTATAGAGTTCGACTCGACGCTCGGTGTATAGAGTTCGACTCGACGCTCGGTGTATAGAGTTCGACGCTCGGTGTATAGAGTTCGACTCGACGCTCGGTGTATAGAGTTCGACGCTCGGTGTATAGAGTTCGACTCGACGCTCGGTGTATAGAGTTCGACTCGACGCTCGGTGTATAGAGTTCGACGCTCGGTGTATAGAGTTCGACTCTCGGTGTATAGAGTTCGACTCAACGCTCGGTGTATAGAGTTCGACTCGACGCTCGGTGTATAGAGTTCGACGTTCGGTGTATAGAGTTCGACGCTCGGTGTATAGAGTTCGACTCGACGCTCGGTGTATAGAGTTCGACTCGACGCTTGGTGTATAGAGTTCGACGCTCGGTGTATAGAGCTCGACTCGACGCTCGGTGTATAGAGTTCGACTCGACGCTCGGTGTATAGAGCTCGACTCGACGCTCGGTGTATAGAGTTCGACGCTCTGTGTATAGAGTTCGACGCTCGGTGTATAGAGTTCGACTCGACGCTCGGTGTATAGAGTTCGACTCGACGCTCGGTGTATAGAATTCGACGCTCGGTGTATAGAGTTCGACGCTCGGTGTATAGAGTTCGACTCGACGCTCGGTGTATAGAGTTCGACGCTCGGTGTATAGAGTTCGACTCGACGCTCGGTGTATAGAGTTCGACTCGACGCTCGGTGTATAGAGTTCGACGCTCGGTGTATAGAGTTCGACTCGACGCTCGGTGTAGAGAGTTCGACTCGACGCTCGGTGTATAGAGTTCGACGCTCGGTGTATAGAGTTCGACTCGACGCTCGGTGTATAGAGTTCGACGCTCGGTGTATAGAGTTCGACTCGACGCTCGGTGTATAGAGTTCGACTCGACGCTCGGTGTATAGAGTTCGACTCGACGCTCGGTGTATAGAGTTCCACTCGACGCTCGGTGTATATAGTTCGACTCGACGCTCGGTGTATAGAGTTCGACTCGACGCTCGGTGTATAGAGTTCGACTCGACGCTCGGTGTATAGAGTTCGACACTCAGTGTATAGAGTTCGACTCGATGCTCGGTGTCTAGAGTTCGACTCGACGCTCGGTGTATAGAGTTCGACTCGACGCTCGGTGTATAGAGTTCGACGCTCGGTGTATAGAGTTCGACTCGACGCTTGGTGTATAGAGTTCGACTCGACGCTCGGTGTATAGAGTTCGACTCGACGCTCGGTGTATAGAGTTCGACTCGACGCTCGGTGTATAGAGTTGGACGCTCGGTGTATAGAGTTCGACGCTCGGTGTATAGAGTTTGAATCGACGCTCGGTGTATAGAGTTCGCGCTCGATGTATAGAATTCGACTCGACGCTCGGTGTATAGAGTTCGACTCGACGCTCGGTGTATAGAGTTCGACGCTCGGTGTATAGAATTCGACTCGACGCTCGGTGTATAGAGTTCGACGCTCGGTGTATAGAGTTCGACTCGACGCTTGGTGTATAGAGTTCGATTCGACGCTCGGTGTATAGAGTTCGACTCGACGCTCGGTGTATAGAGTTCGACTCGACGCTCGGTGTATAGAGTTCGACGCTCGGTGTATAGAGTTCGACTCGACGCTCGGTGTATAGAGTTCGACGCTCGGTGTATAGAGTTCGACTCGACGCTCGGTGTAGAGTTCGACTCGACGCTCGGTTTATAGAGTTCGACTCGACGCTCGGTGTATAGAGTTCGACTCGACGCTCGGTGTATAGAGTTCGACTCGACGCTCGGTGTATAGAGTTCGACACTCGGTGTATAGAGTTCGACTCGACGCTCGGTGTATAGAGTTCGACTCGACGCTCGGTGTATAGAGTTCGACTCGACGCTCGGTGTTTAGAGTTCGACGCTCGGTGTATAGAGTTCGACTCGACGCTCGGTGTATAGAGTTCGACTCGACGCTCGGTGTATAGAGTTCGACTCGACGCTCGGTGTATAGAGTTCGACTCGACGCTCGGTGTATAGAGTTCGACTCGACGCTCGGTGTATAGAGTTCGACTCGACGCTCGGTGTATAAAGTTCGACGCTCGGTGTATAGAGTTCGACGCTCGGTATATAGAGTTCGACGCCCGGTGTATAGAGTTCGACGCTCGGTGTATAGAGTTCATCGGTCGGTGTATAGAGTTCGACGCTCGGTGTATAGAGTTCGACGCTCGGCGTAGAGTTCGACGCTCGGTGTATAGAGTTCGACGCTCGGAGTCGGGAAGCGAGACGACGCTTCCGCCCGAGAGCACTGGGGGGGGGGGGGGGGGGCTACATAGTGCATACTCATATGACATTTAACTAGATGGCGTCAGTTCAACCTGGTGCTATTCACGTGCCTCCTATGTAAATCTCAATTGCCCGTCTGGGCCTAGTCTAGGTCAGATTAACTTTGGTGAAATGCCCTGCGGTCATTAAACTAATCCACTTCCCGACTTCATGCATAAAAGCAAGGTCCGCCCATATCCATAGAACTGTTATGTTGCTAGTGCATCAGGGTGGCAAGTCATCCACCCTGGCATGATGTCCGACTGCGCGGACCGTATCCCCGTTTGTAATACTGAACTCGACTGGGTTTCAGGGGTCAAAACAAGGTAAAATTTGCTACCAACCGAATTTGACGGAGCCCAATTTTGTTACACTTTTTCATCGAAGCTACTTTTTTATCGAGTTTCATTACATTCTCATCGAAGCTACATTCCTACACATTTCAATTGCTACATTTCCATTTTGTTGATTGCAAATGTTTATATCTGCTTATGCGAAAATTCGAGAAAAAAACTGTCAAGCTGTTCAGCAGGTGTTGCAACGTTATTTAACACGCGCAGTGGAGGGTGGGGGGACTTTTGTGCCCCCCCCCCCCCCACACATGTTTTTCGTGAATATTTCGACAAAGAAGCAGAGCAGGGCGGTGTTTGTTGCGTGTCATTAAATCCAAATCAATGGCGGATCGTTTGACGCAATACAAATCAAATCGGTTGATAATTTTTTGAGTTATATGGATTTTTAGTCCAAGATGGCGGCAAGAATCGCGGTCGGCAAATTGATATCTTCGGAACCAACAGTCGGATCTGGATGATTCAAACGCCATTCGGTAGACAATGTCAATGTTTATCCCCGGAAGCAATTTTGGACACATTGCTGGTGACCTATGACGCCACAGAGGTCAAATTCCAAAAATTGTGACATTTGGCCAGATTTGACCTTCGTGACCTCATTTGACCTTGAACATATTGACCAAAGGTAAATATTTGTTTTATAAAATGTAGATAATCATAGCACCTACCTACCCGGTACGTTTCACCATTCTAGCTTTCATACTTGCGGAGATCTTAGGGGGGGGGGGGCACTAAAATCCCCCCCCTCTTCACTCCGTGTTAGTGGCATACCCCTCTCCACTGCGCGTGTTAACCAGTTCTTCTTTTGCAGCTAGGCCAGGCTTATTGCTATACCCAAGTGCCGATCTACCCACCTGGACACCAAGCTAATCTTACCCTCATGGTATAAGACACTTGTTGATTTAATGTCAAAACAGGTTCAACATTTACAATAGCACAGACGACTATATTCTGCCATCCAACATTCATCCAGACGATGTATCGAATATATCCATGTAATTGCCTATATTGATTGCCTTCCATTATCTACCTCCATTTCACCTTCCTTCCACCGACGGGCGGATCCAGAATGGGTGATGTGGGTCAGTTGGGGGAGGGGGATCCCAAACAGTATCACACAATTCTGAAAACTCATCGGAATTCGCTTGTTTGTGCATCGATAACTGATTTAAAACAAACTTTCCTTAATACAAGTTGCTTAGATTTTATATTATCTCAGGAAACGTGTCAAATTTGCGTTGATTTCAAGAGGATTAGGGGGCCATGTCCCCGTGCCCCCCCCCCCCTGGATCCGCCCATGCTTCCACCCCTGCGGCTGCATCCTCTCCGCCTCAGTCGCCGCCGGCCGGCTGTCCTGCGTCGCCGCCGTCCCAAGGTCGTCGTTAACGGCGGCGGCCGACCGACCCGGTTCGACTGAGGGTGATTCGGGCCCGGTATCGGGCCGTGGCGGGCGACATTGGGGAGGGGTTGACGGGGAAGGCGGGTGTCGACAGATTGATGTCGGTGTTCATGCGCCCATCGTCCGCCTGAAAAATATAGTTTTGAGTCTTTTGCTGATTTCTTGAAAACGGTCCAGAAAGTCGGAAATCAGTCGACGGTCACGTAAACTTCGTTCAATTTGGAGTTTATCAATGACTTGAGGGTGGTCTTTCTTCAGAAATGACATCACAGGCACGACAAGGACAGTCACTGGCGCGACGAGCTTTGTCAGAAAAATCAAAGCTTCTTGAGCGATTTTAGGCTAATTCCGCACTCACAGTTTCCGAGGTAGGCGCCAAATGTGTCCCACACGTTCCCTTCTCCACGTCAGCGCAGTTTTTCACAGTCACGCTGCCTACTTCCGGACAAATACGAATAATACTAGGGAGCGGCCGGGGCCGCACCCTAGCGCAAGCCGCCCGACATGGCCGTCGCCCGGCCGCCCTAACTTGTAGTGATGTACCATAAAAAGCAGACTCTTGAAATCTCTACGCTTCATTGTGTTGCGACCATTTTTTTAAATATGGCCTGAGAATAACTGTAAAAACATTTTATTAAAAGATATTGGAATATTTTTAAGTACAATTTGATGTCTTTTATTCGTATTATGCGTAATACAAAAATATACAACCTGTATCACTCTCTGCCGATTCATGTTGGCGTTTTTTTGCTACAATATTCTCTATCTCGGATAGCTGTAATTTCCTTAAAGGGAAATAATGACCTTTTTCCACAAAAATGGAGTTAGCACTTGAAATCGCCAGACGAGACCAAAATATATTGTAAATTCATCACATTTTGCATGAAAACTTTCCTACCGAAAGATATTTCAAGTTAAAGTTGATAAGCGTTCCACACTTTTAACGACCGGTACTTGCGAGTACTTTTGGTTCTCATCAAACTGCGGGCTTTTCCCGTATTGTTTTTTTACGCAATGGAGTGGAAAATATATTGTGCGTTCTGCTTGTTGTGATTATATGCCCGGCGATCTTCTAAAACTAACAGCGATTGGAAAAAGTGGCAATAAAATCGGAAGCTCATCGATGCACATCAACGGCGGCATAGTTAGTGGTTGCGACCCTCAATTTTTGAAAATAAATTCATTTGTTTTCAACATTAGGAGTATTGTATAATTTGTCTGTGGCTGTATATAAGCAATTTGTCTGTGGCTGTATATAGTTAGTGGTTGCGACCCTCAATTTTTGAAAATAAATTCATTTGTTTTCAACATTAGGAGTATTGTATAATTTGTCTGTGGCTGTATATAACAGACATGTCTATGTCTGTGGCTGTATATAACACTGCTTTATATTATCATGAAAAATAATAATTTTCCCCAAAAAAACTAACAAACAATAACACAAAACTGGCAATTAAATCGGAAGCTCATCGATGCACATCGACGGCGACCTATTTAGCGTCGGCGATTTGTTTACAAAGCATTGTCATGCTTCTCGGCGCACTTAACCATTGTGGCGAGTTGTTGCTAGTAGCGCTTTCGTTCTCCATGGCAACCAGGCGTGAGCCAATGAAAAGCCAGAACTTATTCCCTTTCTGGCTTTTCATTGGCTGACGCCTGGTTGCCATGGAGAACGAAAGCGCTACTAGCGTGTCCGAGCAGCGCTCAGTTTGATCGGAAATGTCACGGAGCCTCCAAAAATGCCGCAATCGATGTAAACAATGGTAGGGAAGGGCGAATTTGTCAATGACCTTCATGAAGTACACAAGGTACTTGTTTTGTATTGTTCCCAAACTTACAACTTCGAATTTGGGAATAATTTTATTTAATTCTTAAATTTAAATAAAATAATTTTAAAATCATAGCGGTAGCCTCAGAAATTGTTGCTAACAAAATCAAAAGGTCATTATTTCCCTTTAAATAGTACGTTTAAAGTCTCTAGATTTTGCGAGAACCTTGTGATATTTGCCCACTTATGGTGATATTTTCCCATTTCTCGCTAGCAACCTATTACATTTCAGAATATCTCCAGAAAACAGAGATCAACCAGCTGTGAAGATACAAAACAGCCCCATAAGTGTACAAGATCTACACAAACCAAAAAGTGACTCATTCAAGCATATACAGCAGCAATGATAGTGTAATTTTTGTGTCTTGTCATTGACCAGTTTTGCTACAAATCATCGTTTGGTGTAACGCTGATTTGCTACCAACGACGTTGTCGAGTTGGCGTTATTTTTGACCCCTGCTGGGTTTCTTCCACCTGTCGTGGTTTGCCCAACACAACCGTCCAGCTGGCGGTAAAAACAGAGCACTCGCATTTGTATGTTCATAGGACGACACTCATGACGCGGGACAAAGGCTTGATGGCGTCGGCTTGATCACCATGCCGATCAAACTGAACACGCTTCAGCGCAGCCACGTTTTCCAGATGATTATGTCCACCAAGTATTGCCCATCTTCCCAAGCAGGACCTTGCTACGGAGAAGCGTCGCAGGAGGGAAGTCGGGAACCCGGGGGTTGAGCAGGTCGTTGGTGAGAACCGTGTGACCTCTGATGCTCTCAGGTCTGCCAGCACTGTCACCGCCCCTTGGCGTGTGGACATGTTATTAAATTAACGTGTCAAAGTGTCGGACGGCAGTCATTTGAAAACGGTTCTGTTTTAAGCTGGAAACGATTGGTTATCAGTGCAGCCTTTTAGTGCGAATGAATACTGGCAGTGGGGGCAGCACATAGTGCATTTACAAGATAACATGTCCGTTCCCTGTCCAGCTGCTGTGCTATTGATGTCAATGGCGAGGTGAAATGTGAAGCTCCAATCGCAAATGGATGGTTATCGAGGACCACACAATAATTTTTTCTAATTATTATAAATATAAAGGAATTCGTGAATAAGCGAGAACCTCCCGTCGCCGTCAAGCCAACGAAGCCAACATCTGTCCGTCTCAGAAATCAATATGAAAGTCGAGGAACAACCAACACGGAACGGATGGAAACGGATGAGAGTTACGGAACAACCAACACGGAACGGATGGAAACGGATGAGAGTTACGGAGCAACCAACACGGAACAGATGGAAACGGATGAGAGTTACGGAACAACCAACACGGAACGGATGGAAACGGATGAAGGTAACTGAACGGCAGGAGTCGCGATACATTAACTCAGCACCTCAACAAAACGCTCGTTATCCTCACTTCCCATGTATTCCCGTCGGAAACACCAGCAAAGGCACGCCACATTCACCGTCATAACGTCACGTCACGTCACGTCACGTCACATTCCGCCCGTGCCCCGCTCCCACGCACCACACACGCCGGCAGGCCACGCGCGAACCACACGGAATCGACACTTTCGGCGTGGTTTGTACAAAGGTGACGCAGCGCGGCAAACGTTGCCGCACTGTCTGGTCAGTGGTGCGCGCATGCGCAGTGAAAGCCGACAGCGGAAACACTCCGCTGTTATACTGCGTAGGATGTCTCCGCTTTAGGGACACGACAGAAACCTAAACCGACCATCGTTGGCTCAGGTGATAAAAATGAGAAGAAAGAATCTCGGTTGATTATGAAGATTTCACCTTGGTGTCCTCAACTTCCACAACCGAATCCTAGATGTGTCGACCTAAAATACTTCAGCATACAACCTGACGAGGCAAAATAACAACCGACATGAAATCGCTCCGAAAGATGAAAACCAATCCAAAAATGTCCCACGATGCAGGAGTGTGTCGCCCATACAAAGTCCCTTCGCCTGTCGAAGGTTCTCTGCATCGTCCGTAGCATGTGTCGTGGGCCCTCCTCTGCAGTAACTTCCCCGCCGCACCACCTTTCCTGAGAGGGAGAGAACTCCTCTACCGTCCTCCGCGGAAGCCGCCGCCCCGACCACGGAATCCGCCGCGTCCACCGCCGCCGCCGCCTCGACCGCGATCTCCGCCGCCGAAACCGCCCCGACCGCCGCCGCGGAAGCCGCCGCCGCCGCCACGACCGCCTGGGGGCACAGGAGGAGCGGTTAGTGGGATAGAGGTCCCGGGGACGGGGGGGGGGGGAGAAACGAATGATCGGGACCGAGATGCCGAGCAATGCATGGTACAGCTGTTTGATTATTCATTGGATATTCGGCTGGCTCCAGGTTATCAGTGGGATGAGATTCCAACGCTACCGCTGTCGCCTGTGCCATTATAAGTATTGATGGCCGTGATGCTTTCTCCGTTATTGGACAATTACTGTGATATCGTTATATATTTTTTTTAATTCCCTAAACATTTGTTAAAAATGATGCTCACACAAACTGCAAAAATACAACAAAAAATATAAAAAACATACCGGCGCGCTTTAGCGTAATTCATCTACCGAAAGCTAACAAACAAATATGAAAGCGAACCAATCTGAACAATCCAATGCAGTAAGCAATCGAATGAAGCCAGTCACGCTACCTGTATTGCGCTAGGTCGCCAGTCAAATGAGACGAGCCGGAACCGAACAAACGCCTTCCGATATCTCAACCCCACACGCCGGTATCCTCCATCAACACCAACCACCACGACTCATGGAGGAAACCTCTGCCCCTTCCAACCCACCAGTCTTCACCGGTCCCCTCTATCCCCCCTAACTCACCGAAACCTCCGCGGCCGCCGCCCCTGGGTCCGCCCCTGCTGCCACCGCGGCCGCGGCCGCCTCCCCGGCCGCCGCGGCCCCGCTGCTGTGCGCCAGGGAGGAACATCCGCAGAGGCAGGATCTTCCCAGAGTCGATATACAGCTGCGGCCCGGCGTACAGTTATCAGTCGTTAGTCACCGTCAGGAACAGTAGGAGGCGACGGTCAGAGACGTATAACGTGATGCAGGTGCTGGTGATTGGGGTTACAGGGCACCGCCACTAAAACCACGACGCGGCCATATTATCGGTATGCCATATTAGGGCATACCGATGTCTTGGCTTTAGGGCGACCATTGCTGAGCCATTTCCCGCGTATTGCCGTAAGGTCAGCAGCAGAGCTCCCTCGGCACTCAAAGGTCAAACATGTGCTGCATAAAACACTATGGAAAACCACGGACGGGTTCCAAATATACGGGGACGTCACACAAGACAACCGCTCTCTTAGCACCCCGAATTGGCGCACATCTCGACAGTGGCAGCAGGGCAGTCACCGTCAACTTCCGAACACCTGTGTGCTCATGACCGCGCGTCTAACCTGTCCCATGTGTGTCACCACCACCACCACCACCACCACCACCACCACCACCACCACCACAGCTGCTGCTGAACCTGCACACGAACAATGCCCCAACACCTGTATGCTCATGACCGCACGTCTAACCTGTCCCATGTGTGCCACCACCACCACCACAGCTGCTGCTGAACCTGCACACGAACAATGCCCCAACACCTGCGCCTTCACCTGTCGCCTCGCTCGCCGTTCATCAGCCCACCAGACACCGATCCGCCACTTACGACGTCATACCATACTGTGTGACGTCAGCAGTCGGGGGAAGGGCGAGTGGGAAGGGCGAGTGGGAAGGGCGAGTGGGAAGGGCGAGTGGGAAGGGCGAGTGGGAAGGGCGAGTGGGGAAGGGCGAGTGGGAAGGGCGAGTGGGAAGGGCGAGTGGGGAAGGGCGAGTGGGGAAGGGCGAGTGGGGAAGGGCGAGTGGGGAAGGGCGAATGGGAAGGGCGAGTGGGAAGGGCGAGTGGGAAGGGCGAGTGGGAAGGGCGAGTGGGAAGGGCGAGTGGGAAGGTCGAGGGGGGAAGGTCGAGGGGGGAGGTCGAGGGGGGAAGGTCGAGGGGGGAAGGTCGAGGGGGGAAGGTCGAGGGGGGAAGGTCGAGGGGGAAGGTCGAAGGAAAGGGCGAAGGGGAAAGGCGAAGGGGAAAGGCGAAGGGGAAGGGCGAAGGGGAAGGGCGAAGGGGAAGGGCGAAGGGGAAGGGCGAAGGGGAAGGGCGAAGGGGAAGGGCGAAGGGCGAAGGGGAAGGGCGAAGGGGAAGGGCAAAGGGGAAGGGCAAAGGGGAAGGGCAAAGGGGAAGGGCAAAGGGGAAGGGCAAAGGGGAAGGGCAAAGGGGAAGGGCGAAGGAGAAGGGCGAAGGGGAAGGGCGAAGGGCGAAGGGGAAGGGCGAAGGGGAAGGGCGAAGGGGAAGGGCGAAGGGGAAGGGCGAAGGGGAAGGGCGAAGGGGAAGGGCGAAGGGGAAGGGCGAAGGGGAAGGGCGAAGGGCGAAGGGGAAGGGCGAGGGGGAAGGGCGAGGGGAAATGCGAGGGGGATGAGAGGGTAGATTGATAACACATTCGGCGGCAGCACATGGCGTGGTGTGCACGAATAGGCGGACGGGCGGCGATAGAGATCTGAAGGGGCAGCTGTTGTGGCGATGGTGATGGTGATTGTGGCTGTACGGCGCACCGACTACTCGGGGCGTACGGCGCCCACGGGAACGGCAGCACGCCGATACGGTCACAGTGGGTGAGTGTGGCTGGCTCGGCTGAGGTGTTTTGTTGTGGTAGGATGGGTTACGGATCGATGAGAATTCGCGGCGCACGAGCACAGTTAAGACGGACACAAGGTGTAAAGTGATACAGTTAATGAATCTGAAAACTAGGAAGAACAATTATAACAATAGTTTATGGTCCAGTTAGGACCGATTAAACAATAAGGGTAAACAGGACACGTGGCTTCAACCTAGAGTAGCCACGGCTTGTGACGGAGGGATGTAGCAATGATTCAGCGGGCTCCTAGAGTAGCCACGGCCTGTGACAGAGAGGGATGTAGCCATGATTCAGCGGGCTCCTAGAGAAGCCACGGCTTGTGACCGAGAAGGATGTAGCCATGATTCAGCGAGCTCCTAGAGTAGCCACGGCCTGTGACAGAGGGATGTAGCCATGATTCAGCGGGCTCCTAGAGTAGCCACGGCCTGTGACAGAGGGATGTAGCCATGATTCAGCGGGCTCCTAGAGTAGCCACGGCCTGTGACAGAGAGGGATGTAGCCATGATTCAGCGGGCTCCTAGAGTAGCCACGGCCTGTGACAGAGGGATGTAGCCATGATTCAGCGGGCTCCTAGAGTAGCCACGGCTTGTGACAGAGGGATGTAGCCATGATTCAGCGGGCTCCTAGAGTAGCCACGGCCTGTGACAGAGGGATGTAGCCATGATTCAGCGGGCTCCTAGAGTAGCCACGGCCTGTGACAGAGGGATGTAGCCATGATTCAGCGGGCTCTAAGTTTAACAACTAAGACAACATAATTACTTTTCATCGCCAAACGTTGTAAAATACACACATTTTGACGGTCTCACCTTCTGTTTGGGCGTGAATGAGCTGGCCTTGACATCATCATTCAGCTTCACGGAAATGAAGTAATCCCTCAGGGTACCAAAGATCTCATCCACCTGAAACCACGGCCGCCATATTGTCAGACATCATTTGAAATTCCGGTCGGCATCTTGTGGAGGTATGAAGCTTCGTGGCGCCGCAACTATGGCGGTTATATGGCGCCAAACAGCCACCATCTTGGGTAAGAGAGCATTTACAATCACCGTCGCGATCTTGCTAGTGTTGTCAGAGTATGAAGCTAGGGAGACCGTGGCACAAATATCTACTCGCTTCAGGTTAATGACAGCCGAACCAATGGCTTGCAATGTAGCAAGTGGTACACACACATGAACACCAACCACATTGAAGTCGGCCAATTGTCAAACTATGAGTCGCTCAACACGCCAACGGTCATGTCTCATGAGTGCATTGTACGGAATGCTACGGTTATTTGGTGCCTAACGGAATTTCACAAGTCGATCCTCGGACAGTACCTGACCCCGTACAGGCCACGTCCCGTATCATGCGACACCGCCGTAAAAACAATACATAAATGACGATAAACGGCACAGAAGCTTGGCGCCCTACACGTGCAAACATGATCGGGGCCGAACGTCATTACGTCAAACCTACACGGATCTGTTTTCCAACAGCCGCACACCTAAATGAACAAATAGCCGGTGACACTGATACGACTTCGTCACGAATAATGCACGGAATAACCGAGTCAATGTTAGCTCACATCATCGGCTCAGACACCGCCGCATTCATGCCACAACAGCTGACGAGCTTCACACGAGATGTCTACCCCCGACTAGCAAGTGCAGATAGAAGAAAGTCCTCAGACACAGCTACCAGCAAATCAGCTAACGATACACCACTGTAGCGCACGCGAGGCCAGATTCAGGCCACACTGAACAAACCGACACCAGACTTCATTGATTAGCAGTAAGCCCAGAGGCCACCCTCCGTGCGCGGTGCTAAAATAAACTCCACGGAAAGACATAATGTGGAGTTATAGTTTTAATTAATTATTAAACTGGACTTTCTCCACAAGAGTTAAGCCGTTCGGACTCGGAGCTTTGGATATGTATTTACATATCTTCGTCAGCGATCGTTCGTAAGAATTGCGTTAAATAGGTTACTAACCTAATTAACCTAAAGTAACCTATTTAACGCAATTCTTACGAACGATCGCTGACGAAGATATGTAAATACATATCGAAAGCTCCGAGTCCGAACGGCTTAACTCTTGTGGAGAAAGTCCAGTTTAATAATTAAATTAAATAAACTCCAGTAGCCTTACAACCCTCACTACGCAGTGTGATCAGGACAGAGTTCCAACAGCCGAGTCCAGTAACAACCCCTCACTACAGTGTAACCAGGACAGAGTTCCCACAGCCGAGTCCAGTAACAACCCCTCACTGCAGTGACCAGGACAGAGTTCCCACAGCCGAGTCCAGTAACAACCCCTCACTACACTGTGTGATCAGGACAGAGTTCCCACAGCCGAGTCCAGTAACAACCCCTCACTGCAGTGACCAGGACAGAGTTCCCACAGCCGAGTCCAGTAACAACCCCTCACTACAGTGTGTGACCAGGACAGAGTTCCCACAGCCGAGTCCAGTAAAAACCCCTCACTGCAGTGACCAGGACAGAGTTCCCACAGCCGAGTCCAGTAACAACCCCTCACTGCAGTGACCAGGACAGAGTTATCACAGCCGAGTCCAGTAACAACCCCTCACTACAGTGTGTGACCAGGACAGAGTTCCCACAGCCGAGTCCAGTACCAACCCCTCACTACACAGTGTGACCAGGACAGAGTTCTCACAGCCGAGTCCAGTAACAACCCCTCACTACTGTGTGACCAGGACAGAGTTCCCACAGCCGAGTCCAGTAACAACCCCTCACTACACTGTGTGACCAGGACAGAGTTCCCACAGCCGAGTCCAGTAACAACCCCTCACTGTAGTGTGACCAGGACAGAGTTCCCACAGCCGAGTCCAGTAACAACCCCTCACTACAGTGTGACCAGGACAGAGTTCCCACAGCCGAGTCCAGTAACAACCCTCACTACAGTGTGACCAGGACAGAGTTCCCACAGCCGAGTCCAGTAACAACCTCTCACTACAGTGTGTGACCAGGACAGAGTTCCCACAGCCGAGTCCAGTAACAACCCTCACTACAGTGTAACCAGGACAGAGTTCCCACAGCCGAGTCCAGTAACAACCCCTCACTACGCAGTGTAACCAGGCCAGAGTTCCCACAGCCGAGTCCAGTAACAACCTCTCACTACAGTGTGTGACCAGGACAGAGTTCCCACAGCCGAGTCCAGTAACAACCCCTCACTACAGTGACCAGGACAGAGTTCCCACAGCCGAGTCCAGTAACAACCCCTCACTGTAGTGACCAGGACAGAGTTCTCACAGCCGAGTCCAGTAACAACCCCTCACTACAGTGTAACCAGGACAGAGTTCCCACAGCCGAGTCCAGTAATAACCCCTCACTGCAGTGACCAGGACAGAGTTCCCACAGCCGAGTCCAGTACCAACCCCTCACTACAGTGTGTGACCAGGACAGAGTTCCCACAGCCGAGTCCAGTAACAACCCCTCACTACACAGTGTGACCAGGACAGAGTTCCACAGCCGAGTCCAGTAACAACCCCTCACTACAGTGTGTGACCAGGACAGAGTTCCCACAGCCGAGTCCAGTAACAACCCCTCACTACGCAGTGTAACCAGGCCAGAGTTCCCACAGCCGAGTCCAGTAACAACCCCTCACTACAGTGTGACCAGGACAGAGTTCCCACAGCCGAGTCCAGTAACAACCCCTCACTACAGTGTGATCAGGACAGAGTTCCCACAGCCGAGTCCAGTAACAACCCCTCACTAGTGTGTGACCAGGACAGAGTTCCCACAGCCGAGTCCAGTAACAACCCCTCACTGCAGTGACCAGGACAGAGTTCCCACAGCCGAGTCCAGTAACAACCCCTCACTACACTGTGTGACCAGGACAGAGTTCCCACAGCCGAGTCCAGTAACAACCCCTCACTGCAGTGACCAGGACAGAGTTCCCACAGCCGAGTCCAGTAACAACCCCTCACTACACAGTGTGACCAGGACAGAGTTCCCACAGCCGAGTCCAGTAACAACCCCTCACTACAGTGTGTGACCAGGACAGAGTTCCCACAGCCGAGTCCAGTAACAACCCCTCACTGCAGTGACCAGGACAGAGTTCTCACAGCCGAGTCCAGTAAGAACCCCTCACTACACTGTGTGACCAGGACAGAGTTCCCACAGCCGAGTCCAGTAACAACCCCTCACTACAGTGTGTGACCAGGACAGAGTTCCCACAGCCCACTATTGTGTGACCAGGACAGAGTTCCCACAGCCGAGTCCAGTAACAACCCCTCACTACACTGTGTGACCAGGACAGAGTTCCCACAGCCGAGTCCAGTAACAACCCCTCACTACAGTGTGACCAGGACAGAGTTCCCACAGCCGAGTCCAGTAACAACCCTCACTACAGTGTAACCAGGACAGAGTTCCCACAGCCGAGTCCAGTAACAACCCCTCACTACAGTGACCAGGACAGAGTTCCCACAGCCGAGTCCAGTACCAACCCCTCACTACAGTGTGTGACCAGGACAGAGTTCCCACAGCCGAGTCCAGTAACAACCCCTCACTACACAGTGTGACCAGGACAGTTCCCACAGCCGAGTCCAGTAACAACCCCTCACTACAGTGTGTGACCAGGACAGAGTTCCCACAGCCGAGTCCAGTAACAACCCCTCACTACACAGTGTGACCAGGACAGAGTTCCCACAGCCGAGTCCAGTAACAACCCCTCACTACAGTGTGTGACCAGGACAGAGTTCCCACAGCCGAGTCCAGTAACAACCCCTCACTAGTGTGTGACCAGGACAGAGTTCCACAGCCGAGTCCAGTACCAACCCCTCACTACGCAGTGTGACCAGGACAGAGTTCCCACAGCCGAGTCCAGTAACAACCCCTCACTACACTGTGTGACCAGGACAGAGTTCCCACAGCCGAGTCCAGTAACAACCCCTCACTACAGTGTGACCAGGACAGAGTTCCCACAGCCGAGTCCAGTAACAACCCCTCACTACACTGTGTGACCAGGACAGAGTTCCCACAGCCGAGTCCAGTAACAACCCCTCACTGTAGTGACCAGGACAGAGTTCCCACAGCCGAGTCCAATAACAACCCCTCACTGCAGTGACCAGGACAGAGTTTTCACAGCCGAGTCCAGTAACAACCCCTCACTACAGTGTGACCAGGACAGAATTCCCACAGCCGAGTCCAGTAACAACCCCTCACTACACTGTGTGATCAGGACAGAGTTCCCACAGCCGAGTCCAATAACAACCCCTCACTGCAGTGACCAGGACAGAGTTCTCACAGCCGAGTCCAGTAACAACCCCTCACTACAGTGTGACCAGGACAGAGTTCACACAGCCGAGTCCAGTACCAACCCCTCACTGCAGTGACCAGGACAGAGTTCCCACAGCCGAGTCCAGTAACAACCCCTCACTACACTGTGTGACCAGGACAGAGTTCCCACAGCCGAGTCCAGTAACAACCCCTCACTACAGTGTGTGACCAGGACAGAGTTCCCACAGCCGAGTCCAGTAACAACCCCTCACTACACTGTGTGACCAGGACAGAGTTCCCACAGCCGAGTCCAGTAACAACCCCTCACTACAGTGTGTGACCAGGACAGAGTTCCCACAGCCGAGTCCAGTAACAACCCCTCACTGCAGTGACCAGGACAGAGTTCCCACAGCCGAGTCCAGTAACAACCCCTCACTACTGTGTGACCAGGACAGAGTTCCCACAGCCGGGTCCAGTAACAACCCCTCACTACAGTGTGTGACCAGGACATAGTTCCCACAGCCGAGTCCAGTAACAACCCCCCACTGCAGTGACCAGGACAGAGTTCTCACAGCCGAGTCCAGTAACAACCCCTCACTACACTGTGTGACCAGGACAGAGTTCCCACAGCCGAGTCCAGTAACAACCCTCACTACAGTGTGACCAGGACAGAGTTCCCACAGCCGAGTCCAGTAACAACCCCTCACTACAGTGTGTGACCAGGACAGAGTTCCCACAGCCGAGTCCAGTAACAACCCCTCACTGCAGTGACCAGGACAGAGTTCTCACAGCCGAGTCCAGTAACAACCCCTCACTACACTGTGTGACCAGAGGACAGAGTTCCCACAGCCGAGTCCAGTAACAACCCTCACTACAGTGTGACCAGGACAGAGTTCCCACAGCCGAGTCCAGTAACAACCCTCACTACAGTGTGACCAGGACAGAGTTCCCACAGCCGAGTCCAGTAACAACCCCTCACTACAGTGTGACCAGGACAGAGTTCCCACAGCCGAGTCCAGTAACAACCCCTCACTGTAGTGACCAGGACAGAGTTCCCACAGCAGAGTCCAGCGGACGGTTTTCCGGACAGAGTGCCGGGCAACGAGCAGCGTAACCTCACGCGATGCAACGTAGCGCCACGTGATGCCACGTGAGGCCACGTAGCGCCACGTGATGCCACGTGACCACCTCTTGACTGATTGAGCTGGAGTATTGACCGATTCGAGCACGCCGACGTCGCCGGTGGTCATTTGATTACCATAAGCCTGATGGAGTGTATATGGCTGCTGCGACAAACACAGCGCGCAGGCTGCTGCGGCAAAGTCGGCGCACAGGCTGGCATTGGTATGATCGCCACCCGGTCTCGCGCCGCCCAGAGGACTTCTGAACTAAGGAGACACTGATTGCAGTTCTGGAAGTGGGTCGATAGTGGCGGTTTCACGGCGTGAGTGTGGCAATGAGTTGAGGCAGAGTCGTAGACGCCCCGTCCCATACCGTCGTGATGGTGTGGGGACACAGGGTCGGGGGGGGGGGGGGGCTGGGTATTGAACGAATTGTAGTGTGCGAGCTGGTTGTGCGGACTGAATGCAGTATGGATAAATGAATGTATGACTGACTATATGGATGTATCAATGTAGTCCACAATTAAATGCAATTTTTGAAGGAAAGTGTCAGACAAACGAAAATAGTCTTGGTCGCGGGAGTTCTTCGTAGTTAGCAATAAGTGATATCTGGTGAACAAAAACATAAAGATAATCTTATAAGTTCAGTTTATAGCTTCAGTAACCATTATTAACTCGCCATTAAGTAGCACTTTAACCATACGTCATGGACGGGTATAGAGGGGCGTCAGTGGTTATCCGAGGGTATTTTCCGATCCAATTATTCTCATCCAAACGCAAAATGTGGCGATGGAAAGCTCTCAACGAGTCGCATTATTTAAAATTACAGTGAAGTGACAAAGAACCCTGCCGTTCGATTGGCCTCTCACCTTGCCGATCATCTGTTTGTTCTCGAGACAGATGGGCGCGTTGAAGTAGGGCACATCATCCAGGGTCGACTTTACCACCAGGTCGTCCTGGCTGGTCCACTCGAACGTGCCGAACTCGCGCACCTGAAAGACACGCACAGCAAAGTCGTGGCAGAGGGATTCGAGCCCGAGCACAAGAAGTTACACAATTCAAAACGATGTAACACGATGTCTTTCTCCACAGCGTCAAAAAAGCAAGACAACGAACATTTACAAACGTAGCAACCATGGAGGATATTTTAAGTAGTGGCATTCAGACAGCAAACTAGGTTAGATTTACCCCTACGCTAGGTTTATGAGAAAGTCCAGGAATGCGATTTCGTCGTAGTCAATTGATGGCTATATTGTTACAGCGTTGAGTGCTCTGAAACCCATTTCCGCGTAAGCACTTGTCGAATGTAAAGCACATTCCAAAGCACATATCAGCTTATATAACGGCATAATTATGCACTGGTGTTTCTCCAAATAGTGCA
The DNA here is from genome assembly GCA_036785665.1 of Chirona hameri. Lineage (NCBI taxonomy): Eukaryota > Metazoa > Arthropoda > Thecostraca > Balanomorpha > Balanidae > Chirona > Chirona hameri. Next base: position 88,436 of record JAXIVJ010003576.1, read on the forward strand.
CAATAGCTCAGACAATTGCCGATGTCGAACATATTTCTAGCAATGAGCTTTGTCGAACCAATTGCATGTGAAGCTGTCAAACGATGGTAATATAGCCAACTTCCCGTCTGAGAAGCAATATCCACAGGCACGGTGAATGTTGCAAGGAGCTATAAATGGATATAGATAATATATGCAATCGCGCCATTCGAAGAATATAGATAATATATGCAATCGCGCCATTCGAAGAACCTCACTGATTAAATCATCTAAAACCTGTGCAATTTTGAATATTTATTGATGTTTCAGTTTTACTGCAATGGAACGTAGCTTAACACCGGCACGCCTACGCACGCATTTTACAAACATTCCCTCAAATCCCCGCGCTCTGGAATCTTATCACCAAACAAAATGGGCATCATCTGGCCGCTCTACACTCAAGTCCTACGCTGCGTTTGGCTGAGACGACAATGAGACATACTTCAATTCCCGTAGCCCAGTGTCTCCAATACCCGCACGTCACCCACCCACCCACGCTGTTCACCAACGCAAGCCTTAGCTCCACAAAACAAGCTCAGACAGCACTTTGACATAGTGCTGTTTCGACACAGCCGAGCCACACAGTGTGTGAGCCACACAGCGTCCGTCCCACGAGAGTCGAAACAGAGGCGAGGGTGTTCAGTCACACATACGGCAGACACGGAACAGCTGGGACTCAGCGCCGGGTGAACGGAGCGGGAGCGGGGAGCGGGGGAGCGGGAGCGGGGAGCGGGAGCGGGGAGCGGGGAGCGGGAGCGGGAGCGAGGAGCGGGGAGCGGGGAGCGGGGAGCGGGAGCGGGGAGCGGGAGAGAGGAGAGAGAGAGAGAGAGAGAGAGAGAGAGAGAAGAGAGAGAGAGAGAGAGAGAGAGAGAGAGAGAGAGAGAGAGAGAGAGAGAGAGAGAGAGAGAGATGAGAGAGTAGAGAGAGAGAGAGAGAGAGAGAGAGAGAGAGAGGAGAGAGAGAGAGAGAGAGAGAGAGAGAGAGAGAGAGAGAGAGAGGAGAGAGAGAGAGAGAGAGAGAGAGAGGGAGGGGGAGGGAGGGGGGAGGGAGGGAGGGAGGGAGGGAGGGAAGAAAGGAGAGTTGGAGGGATCCATCGCAGCTGCTGCCAGTGCCCAGCACGGCTTAGAGGCTCCTTGACGCTGGCCTACATATCGGCATACGTCAGATAACTGGACAGGAGTGAAGGTGTAGGATGAGGAAGGGCTCCTCACAGCAGCATAGTCCGGCTCCTCTCAGAGGCAGCTCTCATGTAGTATTCTCGTTTTACGCTGTCTCTCTGCCCCCCCCCCCTCTCTCTCTCTCTCTCTCTCTCTCTCTCTCTCTCTCTCTCTCTCTCTCTCTCTCGTCTCTCTCCTCCTCTCTCAAGTCTCTTCTCTCTCTCTCTCTCTCCTCTCTCTCTCTCTCCTCTGGCCTCTCTCTACTCTCTCTCTCTCTCCCCTTCCTTCCTTCCTTCCTTCCTTCCTTCCTTCCTTCCTTCCTTCCTTCCTTCCTTCCTTCCTTCCTCCTCCCTCCCCTCCCTCCCTCCCTCCTCCCTCCTCCCTCCTCCCTCCTCCCTCCTCCCTCCTCCCTCCTCCCTCCTCCCTCCCCCTCCCCTCCCCCTCCCTCTCCCTCTCCCTCTCCCTCTCCTCTCCTCTTCACATCCATCCCCATGCTGCTCCCTATACGCCCCAACAGTCAGTCTCTCCCTTCCAGCTGCGGCTTACCTGACACACACCCACCCACAAAAGAAAGAACTATGCCAAAGATCACACCACCAGGCCAAACCACTAGATCAGGTCGAGCCATGCCAGCGGCCGGACCACCTACGATAGTTAATGAAAACGTAACAGTACAATATAACTAATCTGGTTCGAATGGATACACGGGATTTTGTCACGTCTTAAATTACGAAGATTATCTACAGCCGATTGGTAGTCAGCCTGCACCCACGACATGACAAATCCACTTGGGTTCGAGCCAATATACATCCGATCTATTCGCCCCCAAGTCCCGACTGGTGAACCTGCAGACTGCGGCCGCTGGCAGCAGCCAGGCAAGAGCACGGACGGTGAACCCATGCCGTGCGTTAAAATGAAACTTCCAAAAGTCGGTGGAGGGAATTACATCAAAGGATGAAGACCAATGTACACACAACAAACTTAATTTACGTTCACAAGATTGGCTTAGGCACACAACCTGAAATAGGCTGGATTGTCTTAGCAGTATAATTCGACGAGTTTATCAGCGGCAACTGGCGACGAGTAGAATTTATACTTCGCACGTCCCACCACAGATGGCGTGCAAGTCTGGCATTATCAGCGGCAACTGGCGGCGAGAGCAGAACTTATACTTCGCACGTCCCACCACAGATGGCGTGCACGTCTGGCGATCCGCGTGAACGTCAGTCCAAAGCAAGGTTTTCCGAAAATACGAAGCATTTTCACTGCATCAATATGCACACGGCATACCAAAATTATGATTTGAAATGGCAGTGCGTGCGTGAGTGGTGTTGTGTTTGTGTAGGGGGGGGGGGGGGGGATCTAAATTTACTCTGGAAAATATAGCTCAACATAAGAAAGTCGACAATGGCATGTGACTGAAACCTACTTGTCAGCAGAGAGAAACTTCTAATCCTTACCTCCTCGGGCGGCCCTGCTGTAGCCTCCACGGCCACACCGCGAAAACCGCGACCTCCTCCGCGACCTGCGGAGTGGAGAGACATATTCAGACGGAGTCGTTCATGACGTCAGACTATAGGGCAGTGACGTCAGACTATAGGGCATTGACGTCAGACTATAGGGCAGTGACGTCAGACTATAGGGCAATGACGTCAGACTATAGGGCAGTGAAGATAGCACAGGCACCCAGGGATCACCCCAGGATCACCCACCCAGTGGATCACCCAGGCAGGGTGGGTCGGGGCCCGGGGGGTCCGACAAGGGTGTACCAGGCGGGATCACACAGGCAGGGTGGGTCGGGGTCTGACGAGCAAGGTTGGACCAGGGCGGAATCACATAAGTCAGATTAAGGGAGGGGTCCAGACTCGGGGTCTGGGAGGGATCACACAGGTCAGAATAAGGGGAGGGGTCAGACTCGGGGGTCTGGGAGGGATCACACATGCCAGATTAAGGGGAGGGGTCAGACTCGGGGTCTGGGAGGGATCACACATGCCAGATTAAGGCGAGGGGGTCAGACTCGGAGCCGGGTCTGGGACGGATCACACAGGTCAATTAAGGGCAGGGTCAGACCATTCAGAGTCAGACAAAGGACTGGCCAAATTCAGAGAGTTGGGGAGGAGGATGACAAAATGATGTCATGTTACCCGATGTGATATCATGGAATGAGGGGTGTCCAGCGCAGACATGAAAATTCTGACCTAATTTTCATGTTTTTAGACACAGAGACCTCCTTAATCCCATCATTTTTTATAAAACAAACGCAAGGGAGGGTTCAAATGAGGTCAGAGCGGGTCAGATGGGTCAGAGTGGGACAGGAAACGACTGGAATGAGCTGGATCACTGACAGGGCCGAGGGCAGCCAGCAGGCAGACTGTGTGTCTTTACAGCCAGCGGTGATCATCGGTTCACAAATAATGAATACAATACAACATAATGTAATGACATTACAATAAAATTCAATACTTCTGTCACCACAGAATATAATACAGATGTCTGACTGACAAGCCATGAAAACGTTGTCATTGCAATATTGCATACATTTATTGATTACTGGATTTATTGGATATTACAAAGATAGCACAAACCCCTGGAGATGCTAACTCAAAACTTACCCTCCTCCCCTGTCTCCTTCCAAAGCCTGCAAGAGACAAGTGACATCAATAACAGTCAGAAATGTCAAAATCACAATAATTAACAAATCTGGTTGATCTAAAGAAATATGTCTGTTACTCAGCCAACATTCAAGATAATACATCAGAAATAGAGCTACATTTCAGTACAATTAGAAGGAAATTGTCACAAATAAACTTTGAAGCGAAATAAGAGTGCAGTGTGCAGTCAGATGGCAGCAAATGTATGCATCAATAGGCTTAATTTGCACTGGGTAAAACGCAGTCT